>PVLC010014739.1:0-38699 GCA_004027655.1 Graphiurus murinus
AAAAAAAAAAAAAAAAAAAAAAAAAAAAAAAAAAAAAAAAAAAAAAAAAGAAAGAAAACAAATAACCGAATCAAAAAATGAGAAAAGGATCTAAATAGACACTTCACAAAAGAAGAAATACAAATGGCCAATAAATGTATGAGGAAATGTTCAACATCATTAGCAATCAGAGAGGTACAAATCAAAACTACTCTGAGATTTCACCTAACTCCAATCAGAATGGCAACTATCAAGAACACAAACAACAACAAATGCTGGCGAGGGTGTGGAGAAGTGGGAACCCTAATATACTGATTTTTTTTAAATTTAAGAATGTGTCCTTCATATCACTCCATAGTACTATGATGAGATAGTCTTCACTCCTTTTTTGGGGGAGGCATTTAGTAAGTATGAATACACATTGTACTTAGAGAGTACACATATTTAAAGTTGTGACATGTGGATATGCAAGTGAATTCATCACCACAATCATGGTAATATGCATGTCATCACCTCCATAAGGAAATATTTTCTCATGCTCCTTCATAATTTTTCCTTCCTTCGTTATAATGATCCTGTCTTACTTCCTGTTCTCCCTTCTCTTCTCATCATTAGGCAGCATTTGATCATTAGCTTTATATTACTCTAAATACATTTGTATTTTCTACAAGTTTATATAAATGAAATCACATTGTGTATACTCATTTTCTTGGACTTTTTATTCATTCAGAATAATTACTTCCAAAGTCATACATGTAGCTGTGTGTGTTAAGAGTGGCTTGTTTTTATTGCCGAATAGCATATGCTACTTGGATAGACCATAGTTTATTTATAAACCTACTCTTTGATACAGTTGAGTTGTTTTCAACTTTGACAATTACAAATAAAGATTCACCTTCATTTTTCTTGTGTTAATCCTATGAATGGGATGGTGGGATCACATCATAGGTATGTGTTTAAAGAAAACATTAAATTGTTTTTAAAAGTGGTTGTACCATTTTATATTTCTACCAACAATGCATGAGCAATCCAGTTCCCTCACATTTTCACCATCCTGTGGTATCAGCAGTCTCAGCAGTCTTTTAATTTTAACTTTTCTATATAGAAATGTATAATTACTCATTGTAATTTTAACTTTCTTCTCTCTAATGACTAATGGTGTTGAGCATAGTGCTTATTTCACACACACACACACACACACACACACACACACACACTCTCCTTTGTGGAAGTGTATGTTTAAACTTTTTTACTCATTTTTAAAATCAAGCTTTTAATTTTCATATTACTGAACAAAGTTTCAAATGTTCAAAGAGCAGAAATTTTAAAATTGATGTTTAATTAATCATGTTTTTATTTTATGGATTGTACTTTAGCTGTAATGTCACAAAGAGTGTTTTCTATATTTTCCATCTAGAAGTTTATAGTTGTATACTTCACATTAGATAGGATAGCAATTTATATATGTTTTTTATGTGGATTGATTTTTGCCTATGTATATCCAATTGATCCAGTCTCATGTTTGAAAAGAGAATAAGTCTTTTACTTAATCATCTTTGCACCTTTGTCAAAAATTTCCTGTCAATATATACTCCTGGGCCTATTTTTAGATGTATTATGTCCCATTGATCCAATTTTGTATTTCTCTTTCTTTATATCCACATCCTATTGTCTACTGTACTATGGCCAAATTAGTAATACGTTTTGAAATCAGAGTTAGTCCTCCAACTTTGTGTTTCAACATGGTTTTGGCTATTCTAGGTCTCTATAGTTTCATGTAAATTTTATAATAAGCCAAATAATTTCTACTCATATATACAAAAAAGTCCCTACTGACATTTTGATTGAGATTTCATTGAGTCTATAGATCATTTTGGAGAGCATTAATTGTACAGTATTATGTTCTTACCCTTGAACAAGGTAGATCTCTCTGTATTAGGGATCTCTAGAAAAAAAGAACCAAAAAGTGTGTGTGTGTGTGTGTGTGTGTGTGTGTGTGTGTGTGTGTAACATATAAAATATGCATATATACTAAATAAGAACTACATAATATACATAGATAGGTGATTGATAGAGTTGGCTCATGCAATCATGGAGGCTGGTAAGTTCAAAATCTACAGGGAAAGCTGGCAGGCCAGAAACCCACAAAAGCTAATACCATAATTTCAGTCCAAAGCCCACGTGCAGTAGAGCTAGAAAGGGCCCATACTACAGATAAAGTGCTAAGGCTGGAGAATTCCCTCTTGCTCAGTGGAAGCTGACAATATTGCTTTATTCAAGTCTTCAGCTCATTAGATGAGGCTCATGGACATTGTGGAAGGCAATCTAATTTACTCAGTTCACCAATTTACAAGTTAATCTCATCCAAAATACCACCATGTAAACACCCAGAATAATGTTTGATGAAATATCTGGGCACCCAATGGCCCAGCAAAGTTAACACAAAAAATTAATCGTCAGGTTTTCCATATATTTAGGGTTTTGATTTCTTTTAGTAATGTTTTAAGTGTTTATTTTTCCTTTGTGGTGCTGGGTATCACCTCTGTTGTGCTAGACAAGTCCTTTACCACTAAACTGTATCCTCAGCCATGTTTTATAATTTTTGATGTCCAAGTACTACCCATATTTTGTCAAATTTATCTCTAAGTTTTCAAATTTTTTATCCTATTATGAATTATGTATTTTTAGTTTCAAATTTACTTGTTTGTTTCTAGTATATACAAATACAATTGATTTTTTGTATATTTATTTTTCATCTAGAACATTTACTATGCTTAGCCATTCATTTCTGATAAAGTCAAGGCCTGTTTTCGCAGATTCCATCACACATGCATAAATATTCATGTAATCTACATGGATTTTCCATTTCAATCTAAGGAATGACAACATATTCTCATTTCTTTATTATTAAATTATTCTGTAAATGGGTTCTGTTAGGATTCTGAATGAGGCTATATAGATATCCTGTTTTTTTATCTAAACTTTAAGCAATATAAGGAATGTTTTTTCTTTCATTTAGAATTGATTAGCATTCTCTGTAAGTTTTATGTACAGAGTAAATACTCAATAAATCTATCATGACCAACCAGTTAATAACTTGTGTGCAGAATATAGATGACAGAACTCACTTGCAGGTTGCTAAGCTAAGTATGAGCTACATATTTCCTTCCTATTGATAGCCAATTGTTAGGGCAATTCTTGGTAGAAAGTATCTATCCTATCATTTGTATCACTAGGTTTACAAAATTAAAAGTTGAAGAAATAATATATTTCATATTATTTTGTTCTTCAATTTTATGAACAATGTCCTAGCAAGTAATCAGAGAGCATCTACAATCATTCAAACTTTCTATCTTCGGGGCTATACATTGTAACATTTAAGGATACAGCCCCTGATAACATTCTTGGGTTTAGCCTACAAAATCTTTTAGTAAAAAGTATTGACATTTTGGGCAAGTTAACCTCTATGTTCCTCAATATTTTCATCTATAAAATGAGGATAACAACAGCACAAATTTTACATTTACATTGAAATTTGTTGTTCTAGTATTAGAATTATAGAAAGAAAAAGTGATTCTAAAAATTAAAATAACTTCTACTCTAAAGACTTAGTTACATATTTGTTTGATATGACATGAATTAGTTTAATCCTCTATACCTTTCAGCAGATATTTTTTCCTATTTTTCTATGTACTACACATATTTTTTTAAAAATATAGAGCCAATTTATTTTGGATGAAATAATTTTGTCACAATGAAAGACAATATCATATTTTAAGGCAGACTTAAATGTAAATCTGAGATATCTTATTTTACAAAAACTTGTTTCTAAATTGTTTGCCTAGAAATTGGTCACACAGTAACTATATAAAATGTTTAAAATGCTTGTAAAGTTTATAGTCTGTTCAATAAGACTATTTAAGGCATAGTTAACAGACAAACATTTTCTATAATAGTGCTTTTTAACCAACCACAAAATTTATTAATATTTTTATGAACAAATTCATTTTAAGCACTAATTTAAGTGATTCCTTTAAATTGAACAAATATTTATAAAGCTCCAATGTTGCTTCAGAAATGGTTTCAGATGTTTTGTTCTTGTTTTCTAATTTAATTTTCATAATAACCATGTAAGATATAAATGGGGTATTATTATCCCTATTTCACATATAAGAAAATGGAAGCTTAGAGAGTTTAAGTAACTTTCCCACAGTTACTCAGATTATGGCAGAACTAAGATACAAACTAAAACCCCAATTTTTTCCATTATAATTTGTGGTCTCCTGTTCTTTAGAACACACACACACACACACACACACACACACACACACACACACAGCCTTGGCAGTCAGACAAAGAACTCCTTTTTACTTCAGATCCTTGAATTTCTATATCATCATATATATTCTTCAAGCTCTGCACTTATCATGATTCATCATATTTTGGTTTTATGGTCCTATTTTTCCCAGTAGACCATGAGCCGCAAAAAGTGGGCTTTGTGTCCTATTCATCTTTGTAAACTCTATGGCAACACTGCCAGTCACTTATAGGTGTTTAATCAAAGTTTGCCACACTTAGCTTTTAGGAGGATTTCACTATGTTGTTATTGTTGTTTTTTGTTGTTGTTGTTTATGTGTGTGTGTGTGTGTGTGTGTGTGTGTGTGTGTGTGTGGTCAGAGCCAAGTCCACAGAATGGGAGTAATGGTAAAGGAGAAAGGGAGAAAATCTGAAATCTTGTTAGCTAATGAAGAGATCTAATTAGTGCCAATGGCATCTTGTTGCAGAAGTTGTTCCCAGGTATCCTTGTGCCATATACAAGCACCATGATAAGCAAAAGATATGGTGAACTGAACTCTGAGCTGTAGTGAGATTAGATTCAGAGGACACTTGAATATTGCTCACCCCCTCGAGGCTTGGGCAGGTAAAATAGGAGGCAGGAGCACGAAGGGAGATGCCCCTGGCAGAACCCAATGGCCAAGCCACACTGGGATATAGTGTTCTTTAAAGCAGTCCATAAAGATGTTACCATAGTAGAGAAGTAGAGCAGCTGCCAAGATGGTAGTTAAGAGCTTAATTAGAGAGATGAAGATATGCAATGAATTAAAAAAAAAAAAAAAGATGGTAGACATAGTATTTAGGAAGAAAAAGGACAAGCAAGAATTGTTGGCACTTTCTTAGTGTGCTCACTTCCCACTGTAGCCCCTGGTGCTTTTTCTAGTAGAACAAGTAGCTCCAGATACTCTACAAGTACTGAATCAACAAATTCAATTACATTTAACAGTAACAAGAGGACTAATTTAACTTTTGCTACTTTATTCTCCCAGCCTGGAGAAGATCTGTACACATCAGCACATTATATGTTCAGGAGTACCTTTTATTCTAAGACATACTCTTTTTTTCAAGAGGTATTTTTTTTTAATGAAAAGGGACCCTAAGCACTTTCCATCAGAAATCTGAAGATGCCTCTGCATGGCCTATTTCATATATATGAATAGAAAGCAAAAATAGCTGTGGGCACATGGACATCAGTGATACTGATAATATAACTTTGGATATGTTTGTTGAATTGGTTATATCTCACTTTCCTAATAAATTGACATTTTTAATAGAACAGGGGAACATGTTGTTTCCTTGGGGAAAATAGAGGCATAGAAACCTTTAAAGAATATAATAGACTTTCACAAATTGAATAATTTTATCAAAAGAAATAGCAAAACTAGAAAACAAAGGTTTGATTTTATTTAAAGCAACAATGTCCAAGGAAGGAATTTTTTTTTTTTTTTTTTTTTTTTTTTTTTTTTTTTTTTTTTTTTTTTTTTTTTTTTTTTTTTTTTTTTTTTTTTGGTACTGACGATTGAACTCAGGGGCATTTTATCTCTGAGCTACATTTCCATATCCCCAGTCCTATTTTATTCTTAATTTTTGAAACAGGGTCTCACTAAGTTGTAGAAAGTCTCACTAGGTTGCTGAGGCTGGCCGTGAACCCAGACCCTCTGGTCTCAGCCTCCCAAGTACTGGGATTACAAGTGTGTGCCACCATGCCCAGCTAGGAAATAATATTTTGATGAAAGGTATCCACATGCCTCAATTTCTTTGGAAAGATACCCAGGAGTGGTATATCTGGGTCATATGGTGGTTCCATTCCCAGTCTCCTGAAGAACTTCCACACTAATTTTCATTGAGGCTGCAATAATTTGCAAACATTAATCTCAGAGGCATGAGAACATTAATTTCTTCCCAAGATTGCTTCTTCCTACCTTTCCATTTATATAACTATCATGAAATGTTGATAAAGTTCCTGATTAATTTGTTTGCCTTCTCTTTCCTCCAGTTCACTAAAACTTAAAAGACAAATTTATATTCCACACTTGTGGAATTGGGGAAACACCCTAAGGCACATGATGTACTTTCACAAACATATCAAACTCAATCACTAAACTGAACTTGAGAAGGAGGGAGAGAGAGGGAGTGGGGCTGGAATTGGGAAAGGGTTAAATGAGAGATGTGTGCATGTATGCCTTTACCAGCTTGTACCTAACAAAGATGAAAGATGTATGATTACAATGCACCAATAAAAAAATCTAAAAAACATGGTTCCAATATTAATGCTCATTATAATCAAATGCAAACCAACTTTTCCACCTATATCCTCACATCAGTAGTATACATGTTATATTAACTTCTATTATTATTTTTCCTTTGACCTTGCCTTGTTTATTTTTCCATTTCATTCTTCCTTATTCCAATTCTGTTTCATAATATCTTCTCTACTTAGCAAACCTCAATCCTATGTCTCCCTCTGATGTTTCCAATATCCACACTCCTGGGAACTCAGTTTGCATAGATCGCAACCCTCATTTGGTTTTAAGGATGGCTGCTGTGCCTCTGGTATGTGTTATTTTTCTTATCCTATAGTGTTGAACTTCATTCATAGCACAGAATGCTTTGCTGTATGTTGCTTTGTGTCTACCAAAGCTTCTATCATTGAGTTATTTAAGGCTTGGCACAAGTTACTGAATCTTCTTCACCCACTATATCTAGAGCAATCATGGAAGATTGTAGACAAACTTGAATGAAAAAAGGAATGATTATAGGTTTACACATCATCTCCCTATTTGGAGTGTAAATTCCTTAAAACACCCTTTCTCTCCTTTAATCTGTGAAAACCTTAAGTGTGCTTTGTAAATAGAAGATGGCCAAAAGTATAAGACTACTTTTAAGAATCAAACAAATCACATTCAGAATGGGTCGCTTTCAGTCAGAGCCTCCTGACTCTCCCATGTTTTGTATATGCTGAAACTTCACCTGTCACTAGTCATCAGCTTTCCTGTTCTCTTCCGACACCCCTTCTCTTCTCAGACATGAACTTCCTATTGATGCCAAAAGAAATGATCACAAATTATGGGCTTATATAATACAATTTTAAGACTAACAAACACAAATTCATTGTCTTACAGTTCTCTGGTTCAGAAGTTTGAAACAAGTGCCGCTGGGCAAAACTCCATATGTTGGCAGAGCTCTGATCCTTCCTGAAAGCGTTAGGGCAGAGTCTGTTTATTTGCTTCTTCCAGCATCTGGAGGTTGCCCATGTTTCCCACCTCATGGGCTCCTTCTTCCTTCTTGGAGGTCAGCCTTTTTATCACTCTGACCTTGCCTCTATCATCACATCTTCTCTAATGCTGACCCCGATTCTCTCTTCTACTTTTGAGGGCCCTTGATGACATTGGACCCATCCAGACAATGTAGGGAAATTACCTGACTGTAAGTTTGGGTGATTCCCAGTCTTATTTCCACCTGCAACCTTGTTTTCCCTTTCTCATGTAAAATGACATATTCACAGATTCTGAAGATTGCATGATTCTTCCTACCATACCCTGACATATTAGTAGGAGGGATATAAGCAGGTGTTATAGCCCTTTCTCAATCTCCTCCATTGTGCTGGCAAAATTTCTCTCTCCGTGAACATTTGAACAATAGATTTAGACACCAATAGATTTAGGAGTTAAGATGTACAATGAAACACACTTCTCTCCCCATAGGGAAGGGAAATCTATGGGAACTCTGTGAGACTGCTGCTCCTGATTCAGATGTGGCTAGTCTGAACTTCAACTTGTCTTGTTCTTCCAGATTGTCTTGAAATGGGAATCCTATTCCAAGGGAGTATCTGCTGGCTAAGCAAAGGCTATCTGATTAGAAAAGGTCCCTACTTACAATGCTTCTGCTCATGCTTTTTTGACTTCACAATGGTACAAAAGTAAAACACATTTAGTAGAGCCATACTTAGAATTTTGAATTTTACCTTTTTCCAGGCTATTTTTATGCATTATGATACTCTTTCACAATGATGGGCAGTGACAGGTGCACCATAGCTCCCAGCCACATATGTGATCATGAGAGCAAACAACCAACAGGACACAGAGTGCTGTGTTATTTATATTTGGCAGGTTTGGTGTATTGAATGCATTTTCAACCTAGTTGAAATAGGTTTATTGGGCTATAACTTCATTGCTGGTCATAGAGCATCTGTACTTTGCTTCTCAGATAATTTACACAAGTCTCAGCAATGAGAAGATGAGTGCCATAAAATTCATATTAAATTGTATAATTATTATAGTCACTGATTTTTAATCCAAGGCATAGCACAATAAAACATACTTACCTATTGGTAGCTTTACATGGCAGTCCCTCAAAATTATTCATTCTGATATTTTAAAATACCTTTTCTTGGTCCAGGATTTATACAAATGATGAACACTGGTCTTCATTTTTTAGGACAGGTTTAAAAATATTACCCTCTCAATCCTGGAATTTGTGAAGTTTGACTTTTTAAAGAAAGATTATAGATGTTTCAGCAAACTGTAAATTGACTTGGGGGAGAATGAAGTTCTCTCTTCTAATCTGTTTCATCCACTTCTTTGCAAGCGTTATCCACACTGTTTTATGTGACTCACAGATTTCCCCTGTATTCTTGCCTGTGTGTGAAAACACATACTTCTGCTCTGGCAGCGGCCATGGAGCACTTATTTAGGCAAGTGGAAGAAGAGGGCCTAGGAGGAGCAAGATGAAAAGAAACAATGTTATAGGATTGTGCTGAGCAATGGGAGTTGAAAGGCGGATGCCCCACTTTCTCATTCCCTTGTTCCCATATCTTTCTTGCATTTAAATAAGTAATGGTACAAACTAGTGTCCATCCATTTGGCTGCTGTAACAGGATCACCCCATTTGGAGTACTTTATTAATAACAGAAATGTATCACTCACGGTTCAGTTAGGAGATGCAAGATCAAGAGATCTGAAGATTCTGCTGAGGGATGGCTCTCCGCTTTCAAGATGGTGCCTCTGGCTGTGTCCTCACACAGCAGCTGAGCAAGACAGATCCCCTCAACCCATTCATGATGTGAAGCCCTCATGACTTAATCACTGCTCTCTTCTAGCCTCACCACACTCAGGTTCTAACTACAGGTTGGAGATGAGGAAGGGCGATATCAATATGCATTCTGAGTGATAAAACAACATTCAACCACAGCAGGTAGTTTTAATTTCACACCTCCCCTGAGTGTTGGAAGATGAGAATGAGTGACAAATTGTTGACTTAAACTAAGTCTCATCATTCTGCAAAACTGTCAGACTTAGAGATTGCTTACCTACCATAACTAAGAAAATTAGTAGAAAAGCCAGGTATTTAGCTCAAACATGTGACTTCTCTGGCAGAAGAAGAGAAAGTATCACTCTTTTTCCCTGGAGGAAAGTTGTACTACCTTCTATTAGAGCTCTTTGTCTTTCAAGAATTTTTTCCTTCTTGCCCCTGCCCTGTGTAGATATTGGAATGTAGAAAAACATGTTAAACAAAAAGCTTAAAAATGTTTAAAGACTCTTATTAATCACATAGTCAACATTTGTATATTTTAATGATTTTTATGATGTGACTTCATAGAAAAAGTCAGAAATTCTTGCAGTTTTTAGATGATCTATATTTCATCTTTAACTCATTTTTTCCAAGAGTTATATAAATTTAGATTAAGGAAAAAATATTTTAGTGTGGTTGTTTTACTTTTCCTTACTTTTATCCAGTAACTCAACAATAGATCTTCAGACTTACAGTGTAAACTTCTTTTAAATTTCAAAACTAGAAGTTTTAATCTTTTTCTCTCTCTTTTGTTTTTTTGTTTGTTTGTTTTTGTGGTACTAGGGACTGAACCCAGGGGCATTCTACCTCAGAGATATACCCCAGACCTATTTTTTATTCTTTCTTTCTTTCTTTCTTTCTTTCTTTCTTTCTTTCTTTCTTTCTTTCTTTCTTTCTTTCTTTCTTTCTTTTTGGTACTGGGGATTGAACTCAGGGGCATTCTACCTCTGAGCTGTACCCCCAGCCCTAGTTTTTATTCTTTATTTTGAAACCAAGTCTCACTAAGTTGCGGAAGGCCTCACTAGGTAGCTGAGGCTGGCCACGAACCTGGATCCTCCGGTCTCAGCCTTATTCTTTATTTTTGAAACCGTGTCTCACTAAGTTGCAGAGGGCCTTACTAAGTAGCTGAGGCTGGCCATGAACTTGTGATCCTCCTGTCTCAGCCTCCCAAGTACTCGGATTACAAGCACACTTCACCACACCCGGTTTCTTTTTCCCTTTTTAAAAATAAAAGCTGTTGTTTCCTAGGACATAGAAGAAAAATAGCCTTTTGAATGATCTCTGAAGCAGTACCTCATGTCCAAACACATAATCAGAAAATTGACTTTTTTTTCACACCTTCATTGGAAGCTATCAGAGTAAAATAAAACTTTTCATTACAGTAACTAAGAATTTACCATAAAGTACATCTATCACATCACTTTTGTAATTTTCATATTCTTAAAATTTATTAAAAGAATATAATGTTTCCATTACAGTGCTCATTTGAGCCTCCTGGTTTTTCTATTATCTAGTGTATCTAAGTTGAGGCTCATCTGGAAGGAATACATATATTCATCTGATGGGCTTTGTTCCATCTGACTAGCTTTTGCCTTTCTCTTTGTTATTTCTCACTTGCTTTCTTCTTGGTGACATTTTGTTACATCTCTAATCTTGCCTCTGTTTGTATAGGAGTTGGCAAACTATGGTTCACAGACTAAACCTAGGACACTGAGTGTTTTCCTGCAGCCTAAGGATGATTTTTACATATTTGACTTGAGAAAATAAAACAAAAGAAAAATAATATTTTTGACACTAAAATTAAATATATAAAATAAGTAAAGTTTCACTGGAACACAGTCACACCTACTTGTTTACATTTTGTCCATGGATGATTTCCTTCCACAAAGGAGGATTAAGTGGTTGTGGTACTGGCTAACGGCCTGAAAAGATGACCAGAATTATTACTTCCTGGTAACTTTTGCTGATCCCTGATTTAGACCATTTGTTTCTGATACTTATACTCCTACATACTTAAATGTTAAATGATTCTCTATTTCCCCAGGTTTTTGTTGTTGCTGGTTTTTTTTGTTTGTTTTGTTTTTTGTTTTGTTTAACTCCCCTGTGTCTATAATTTCCAACACTGGATCTATGACCCTTTCACATGGCAGAGCTCAGGGGCTCCCTGACTCTTTTCTGTATCAAGTGTTTATCCTTAAAAATTGGCTCATATAATTACCAAGAGGGGATTTATTGATAAAGTGAATGATGGAACAAAGAAAGTGTGAGGACCACTACTTCAGAGATGGAGAACAAATTGTTACATGCCTAGGTGGAGTTTGTAAGACCCCAGGAAAAATTAGGAACTAAAGGGATACATTCAGGGAGTCACCAGCAGCCAAATGACAACTGAAGACATGACAAAGCTATGATTAAAACCCAAGAATTTATACTCCCAAACTGAGTATTTCCCATATACTCTAAACAAATACTCTATCTACACTACAATACTTCTCCAAAAAGGCTGATTACATCATTTGTCATTTCTGCAAGTAAAATGATGATTCTGGCTGCAATTCAGATTTTTCACTGATTTTTCCTATTGCCAGGAATAGTTTAGGGTGGAGAAGAGAAACACTGGGCAGAAGTGTAAAAGGAGGTATGAGAAGGGAAGCTGAGACTATTCTGGGCACATTCCTAACCTTCGATGATGACTGCATGGAGAACAGTTTTGCATTCTCCACAAATCCATTTCTAGCACTAAAATAAATCCCAGGCAGCAGTGGCCTGACCCAGTGCAGTATTCCCAGATCCTTGTGATCCTATGCCAGTTTATCAGAAGCAAAACCATTAGTCTCTTCCTAGGCACAAAGAAGCACTTTAGAGTTCTTCTCTGCCTCTATCAAGTTATAAGGTTTTATTAAGATGGTGAGCAAGTGGATTCGGTGGCACATTCCTGTAATCCCACTACTTGGGAGATGAGACAAGAAGATCTCAGGTTCAAGGCCAGCCTGGGAAAATTAGCAAAGAGTTTGTTTAAAAAATAAATAAATAAAATAGGGCTGGGGGTGTAGTTCAGAGGTAGAATCCACAAGTTCAATTCCAGTACCACCACAGACACACACACAGACACACACACACACACAGAAAACACACACAGAGTGTGAGCCACCTAAGGAGGTAAAAGAAGTCATCTTATTGTTATTTATATTTCACACTTACCCAAAGATGCTGTGAAACTACTACGTTGCTTCCTAGATAGATAACTTTTTACCATTTTTGTGGATTTTAACCTTTCATTTTTTTATTTCCATAAGTAATAATATATTATTACCTTCCATATAGTTAAAGATTCTCTTTTCATTTCATAGTTTGCCATTTAAAAACTCCCTCCTCCCCTCTTTCCAAATCCTTGTCTTATAAAAAAAATAATAATAGTTGATTGCCTATTGCTGGCTTTTCATTTCCAAATTTCCCCATCTCCTATTTATTTCTCAGCCCCTTATAAAATGCATCTCATTATTCCCTAGTCAAATTTTCAAAGTTTTTTTTTATTACCTTGGCAGTATTATTTCTTTACTTTTCTCTTTTTTAGTTGTTTTTCTAACATATTTTATAAATATATTTATGACATTAGCTCTTTTTTATCTTGATAAATTTTAATTAATTAATTTGTTTTTATAATGTGCTTTTATTGGTGCATTATAGTCTCACATCATAATGTAAACCATGTTGAAAATGACAAACATGCATACAGTACTTGATGCTCCTCCCTGCCTCTCCATTTCCCTCCTTCCTAACACAGAGTACTGAGATTGACATTGATATATTCACATATATATACATAGTTGATGGTAGTGTTTCCATTAATGAAGCTAGTCTTCCTCCTCCTCTTCCCCTAGACCACCTCCTTGACTCCACTGAGGTTTCTCCTCCATTATCTGGAGTCCCTCTTGTATCCCAATTATTCCCTAGCTTGTGCATATTAGAGAAAACATGTAACCCTTCACTTTCTGTGATTGACTAATCTTACTTAACATAATGTTCTCTAGGTCCTTCCATTTTCTTGAAAATGACATAATTTTGTTCTTTATAGCTAAGTAGAATTCCATTGTGTGTAGTTCCTGTAACTCTGTAATCCATTCATCTGTTGATGGACACCTAGGTTGGTACCATAATTTGGCTATTGTGAATTGTGCTGGTATGAACATAGGTGTGCATATATTACTGTAGTTCTCTAGTTTCAACCCCATTGGAAAGGTACTCAGGAGTGGTATAGCCAGAATATATGGTGGGTCTATTCCCAGTTTTCTAAGGAATCACCACACTGATCTCCATAGTGGCTGAACTAGTTTGCAATCCCACCAAGAGTGTAGAAGAGTTCCTATTTCCCCACATCCTTTATCCTTTCCCCACATTTATTGTTATTTGTCTTCATGATGATTGCCATTCTGATTGGGGTTAGATGGGAATCTCAGTGTAGTTTTAATTTGCATCTCCCTGATTGCTAATGGTGTTGAACATTTTTTCATGTATCTATTAGCCATTTGTAAAAATATGGAACACTTCACTAATTTGTGTGTCATCTTTGTTCAGGAGCCATGCTAATCTTTGTATCATTCCAATTTTAGTATATGTGCTGCCAAAGTGAGCACAGATATTAATTAGCTCTTTAAAAATTAAAAAGTAAAAAATTGGGTACTGGGGTATAACTCAGTGGTATGGCACATACTTAGCATGCACAAGGCCCTGGGTTCAATCTCCAGCACCATAAAAAAGGGAAAAAAATAAAATTATATTCAGCCATAGGTTAAGAAAAGATAGTTTTATATTGGAAAACAGTTTTCTATGTCCCTCAAGATCCTGAACATTTACTGTTCATTGAGAATACCATTTTCAACTCTTTTAGATATTTCCTCTGGTAATTATATCTATATTTGTAAATAGCAAGTATGTTTCTTCTGTTTTTGATATAATCTATTGGTTTTCTACTCTTAAAATTAGGCATTAGATCCTTTATCACTTTTACACAAATATTTCCTCATCTTTCATCTTCCCAACAATGTTAAATTACAAATTTTATTATATATTTCACTACTAGAACATATAACAGTAGGGTCTAATTTAATCTCAGATTCCCTGACAAAAATTCAAATCTTCTTTCAGTATGTTCAAACAAATCATGTAGTCTTTTAATTGTGTTATTGCCCTTTATGGCATATATGGGAAGAGTGCACTGGGTTATTCTCCAGGATGACTGAGAGGGAAAATGTTAACAGCAAGTCCATAACATCCACCTCCCTCCTCAAGAGCACTGAGGCAAGCTCGAGTTTTGACAGATACACCTTGAAATAACTCCTGAAATATAAATGTATCTAAGAGATATTTAAGGCTTCTGCAGGAATCACTATTGGGGGTGGGGGTGGTACTGGGGAGTGAACCCAGGCACATTCTGCCTCTGAGCTATATCCCCAGCACTTTTTATTTTTATTTTGAATCAAGGTCTCTCCCTAAGTTTTGTTTTGCAATAGTAGTACTGAAAATTTAACCCAGAGGCCTTCTACCTCTGAGCTATACCCCTATCCCTATATTAATATTATCACTAAGTTGCTGAGGGCTTCACCAAGTTGCTTAGGCTGTCCTGGAAACAAATCCTCCTTTCTCAGCCTCTTAAGTACTGGAATTACAGGTGTGCACCACCACACCCAGCTCCATTCTGTGTTCTTTGACAATCATTACTAATTCTGTGCTTCAAGAATCACCCATCAGAGTCTTTGTGATCAGAACTGCTACCCAGCCTTTCATTTTGTTACCTCCATCAATGGGAATTCTCTTGCCTTTCTATTGTGCCGAATTCCAGTTCCCCGATTCTCCACTTTCTTGCTGGTAACTCCCACATTTTATTAAGAGGAGAGATTCTGGAGACAGAGTTTCTGGGCTTGATTAATGACTTTTTGATCTTAGCCATATTTCTTAATTTGTATTGTCTAAAATTCTCTTACTTATAACATGGAAATAGTAATATTTTTCTACCACGATAGACTATGATGAACAAATGAAATGTGTAATGCATTTAGAAAAGTGCCCTCATGTATAAATAATGGCTATTATTTCTATCTTTGAATCATATCCTCCAACAATTTCCTGAAAAGGGTATATTAGTGGTACATGTGTTACACCATCATGCTGAAAACTTCATTCTCACTTTCACATGACTTGATAGTGTAGCAGTATAGAGAACTCTTTGTAGGAAAACATTTTCCTTGGGTTTAGGAATTTGTTAATTATTTCTAGTTTTTGTTGCTGCTTTTGAGGAGATTGATCCCATTATGATTATTAGATCCTTCATAACTTTTGTTTTTTCTATTCTGGACGCTTTCATAAGTCTTTTTGTGCATAATGGTTGTAGACTGCAATGGCATATGCCTTACTGGGAATCTTTTTTTCCTTTGTGTTCTGAGAATTGGTCAGTTTTTTAATCCAGAACTTCATGTTCTTCAATTTTAGAAGATTTTCTTCTTTGCTGTTCCTTTTTTTAAAATCTTCATTTCTTAAAATTTTATTAGTCATAATTTGTTTCATAGATGAATCATCTCATTTTCTTATCTGTCTTGCCTATTTTTTATCTGTTGTTCTACCTTTTTAGAAAGTTCTTTTACTTTGATTTTTTTAGCTCTTCTTTTATAATTTTATTACCTTTACTATATTTTTAATTTCCAAGGTCCATTTTAAATTCTCTTAATGTTTCTCTTTATTGCATTCTGTTCTGGTTTCATGGTGCAAAGAAAACTATGTGTTTGTATACATATATATGTATATAATATAACATGTACAAATATTTGCTCACCTATACACTCATATTTCTTTGGGTTGTGTGTTTTCTTTATGTGTCTAATGATCTTCAGTCATTTGTATTTAAGGGCAAAACACTAAAAAGATCATTGGAATCTTCAACAAATAAATTAACAGTGACGATGTGGTTAGTGGGAGGATTGTATTAGTTTTCTTCTTTGTCAGTATTTATTGAACTAAATACTGATAATTTGTACATTTATGTAAAATGCTTCAGTACTTTAAGAAAGGCCGATTAGCAAGGAACTTTGTCAAGGAATAGGCTTCACTATATGATAAGTAAACAGGAAAATATTGTTGGTGGTGATGTTGTTAATTCAGGGTGCCAAGTGTTGCCCACTGTTGGTCTAATCTCTTGGGCAATATTTTACCCCAAAGGAATCATTTCACTTGTATTTGAATATGTATCTGTTCTGGGTGCTGAATAGGGAGAAGTGCTGAACTTTGTGCCATTTACTAGCAGGTTTTCAAATAATCTCTTATTTTGGGAGTGCCCTCCTGCTCTTAGCGCTCCTAGATAACCAGAGTGCAGAGTTTCTTATGTTCAATCACTTACTCTCCCATCTCATTGCACAGGAAGTATGACTCTTGACTGGATATGGTTGCTTAATAGTTTTTCACAATATAAATCAGTTCTGTATTTGGACTCATTGGCACCTTCTACCTTCATAGGTACCAACCACTTCCAATTCTTAAGTTTTTTCTAGATAGCATTGTGAAATTCTATTTCTGATTTTTTAAAGCATGCTTGTATTTTTTTATATAATGTTAGGTCAGGTGTGCTTGTTCTGCTGCTTTTTACCTTTCCAAATACTGTTGATGTATCTAATCTGCTCTTCTCCCCTTAATTGTTATTCTTTGTCCAAGTAGGTTTCTTTTTAATACCCTTATTGTCATTTTGATGGTGTTTTCCAGGAGAGACAGAAGTAACTGTATTTTTTCAATTTGCTCTGCTTGACTAAAAGAATTGATTCTATCTTTGTCTTGTCTTACCTATTCTTGGTCTTGAGTTCACACATTCACAGACTTTAATCATCACATTCACACTGCTGATTTTTGTCTCTTGTTCCCTCCCTTAACCTCTCCAGAGTCTGGTAGCCTAGGTTCCATCTGCCCTCAGCAGGGCCCCACATGATGGAGCCACAGGTACCTCAAGTTAATCTTGACCCAAACAGAATCAAATGTTTTACTTTAACACAAAAAAATGACAGATATTTGATTCTTCCAGCTCCTTCATCACTCCTCATTTTCATTCATTATCAAATCTGTTAATTCTGCCTCCAGGATTTCTAAAAACTTTCATCTGCTATTGCTCTGCTTCATATCTGGGCAATCAAAATGGTCTCCTAAATACTTAGTTTATTTTGAAAGTATCTGCTATGTTTCATTCAGTTAAACTTTACCATTATGATAGAATTAAATCCAAACTTCTTTGCCTGGCAATTGGAGGTAACTGATGATTTCCCCTTAATACTTCTTTTTGATCTTACCATTTATCTCTCTCTTAACTTATCCATAAGCAATTTCTCCTCACAGAATCTCTGTACACACTGTTCTGGGTACAAGACTTCCTACCTCACATAGTAAACTCCTTTCTTCCCTTCAATTATCTGGGTCATTTATCTTTAATGTCTTCTTCCTTGAGAATACTTGCTTCAGTTTGCCATTTGATTACTCTGTTGGCAAATCCAAGACACTGGCAACTGAAAATAAATGACAACATTCTTACTGCAATAACACTTGCTCCAGAGAGAACCAGTGTTGATGAAACAATGAAGAGATACCTTAAACTTCAGTTTGAAGTTTAGCATCATCACTGGTCGAAGAAGAGTGGTTGAGCATATTGACAGATGATTAGCAAATGCTGTGATTAGAAAACCCGACCAAACCTTGGCCTTTCAAAATAAAGTAAGCTCAACATCTATGTTTTACAATACCAGAGAAATTCTGAATGATCTCCTCGTGTCAAACCAAAAATATTCATGTCTGAGTGTGCTGAAAGTTTCCGAGAACAATCAAAACACAATTGGAAAGAACCATCCCATGAACTTGGTGTCAAGATGACTTTACAATTCTTTACAGCCATAAACTATTTAACGTTCTTCAATAAAAACTCAGAAAGGGCCGAAGAAGAACATGTAATTTTCTTTGGCAGGAAAAAAAAAAAGAATCCTGGCTTAAACACAGTGAAAAGGTTTGTACAGTTTCAAAAGGGGTGACAAAGACACTGTTTTTTGCTATCATTGGCCTGATTTCAATTTTTGTGTCCAAAACAAATGAATCTGGATGGAAGTAGTTAAACAACTGAAGTGAACTAATCCAATTCTTTTAAAGATATTATTGCTATGCTGTCCTCCCCCATTTGAAATCTGTATTGGGAGATAGAGACCACTTCGGCTCAGTGAGTCACTTCTACTTCCTAGCCAGGACAATTAAACCTCTTGTATAAAATATGACCTGAAGTCTGCCCTTTACCACATCATCCCACCTCCAAAGCCCCTAGGGGTCAGTTCTGACATTTAACAGCTCACAATTTCAATTCCTTAGCTTATGAAGCCAACTTAATGCTTTTACAAATGAATACTCAGTTATTAAAAATTTTCTTTGACATTTTGGGTACTATATAAACTGTGTTGTCAGTTCAACTGCCAGCCGGAATAACATTACACATTTGTGAAAGTACAAAAAAAAATTACACATGTCTCTTTATCATGATGAAGATAATATTTATGATCCTGCTACAGGGAGAATAGGAAAAATGAATTCTCCAACCCCTACTCCTCTTCCTCCGCTCACCAACTCCTAAGCAAAAAAGAAATAAGGAGGGAAAAAGTTTGTAAATGTAGGCCAGAAACAAAAATATATGGTCTGTCTGGCCAGTATTCTTGATGGCTATATGAAGTCTTAGGAATTGATTACACAGACCTACCAGTTACTCAAACAACAGTTTGCAAATTTGCTGCTTCTTTATTGATAGGAGCTAAGCAGCTTTCTTACTTCTCCTTTTAATTATTGCTGTCTTGCCATAGTCTACATACAATCCCATGAATAGCATTAGTTCATTTCTATTCAAGTCCTGAAGATTAGCTTATCTGGGTTATGCTCTTTGGTGTGTTGGTGTTAAACATTGACTATTTCTTAATTTTTCATTCTTAAGGGCATTCCCAGCCATAATAGGTACTTAATAAGTTTGATCTTTCACACCACGTGTTTGACCTGCGTATGAGAAGAGACTTCCAGATTTTAATTTCCTCATTTATTGCCACCTGTGGCAGGTGGATTGATGTCAGAAAAGAGAGGTTACTTTCTCTTATTTCCCAGCTGTTTCTGAAGCCCATCTTCTTTCTGGAATGTATATTTGACATGATGATATTGGAGATCCCATTTCTATCCAGTTTAATATAACAAAGGTCTCTGCCACTTCATTTGAAAAGAAAACGCTTCTTCCTCTGCTTATGGCATTTTTGCTTATACTTTATTCAGACATAGACACTACACTTCCTACTTAGGATTTCAGAAATCAGTTTTAAAGCCAACTGAATTTAATTAAAAAATTCAAATGATTTAATTTTAATAAATAAATACATAGGAACAATTCTATCTTCAACACCAACATACTATGAAGTATAATTGCAAATTTAATTACCACTCCTTTTTTCTACATATCCCTACAATTGAGATAAGTAGAAACTTGCAAAAAGATCCTGTGGCATCCTGTTTCTGAGCTTCTTCCCTTGGGTATATGAAGCCAAGCACAACTCCTGCCTTTATTTCTATTTCTACCACTGTCTTTACCTCAATTTCTGTCTCTCTCTATATGTCACCATTTATCTAACTGTAGCACGAGGGTACAAATTTACTTTGTGGTATACTAGCCATCTATAACAAAATTGTTAGAAGGGCTCAGCCCCTTTCCCTTAGAAGTCCATAGCTGAGAACAGGAGAAAGAGAAGTTTAAAAAGCCACATTTCAATTAAATACAGTAAGAGTAGGAATAAACAAAGGTGTGAAAGCTGACAAGAAAGGCCAATTACCTCTGCTTGTGGTTGGGGTAGGTTTTACAGAGTGGGTGAGACCTTCTGACAGATGAGTAGGAGTTTGCAAAACAGAAATGTGGGTGTTGGTATCAGAGCAGAGAGAACAGTATGTGCAAAGGCGTACTTAGTGAAGTATGTGGCCTGTTTGGGGAATGGCTGGAGATCTATGAGGCTGAGTTTGGGTTGTGTGGGATGAAATGGCAGAAGCCCAGGCTACAGGGATGGAAAAGACCCATTAGCTCAGAGTCCCTTTCTCCATCTCTTCCTTCTCTATCTCAAAGCCAAAGTGTCCATGATGTTCTCATCCCTGGCTAGCCCAGGAAAATGGATTTAATCTCTTTGAACTAAAAGAAAGGAGGTCAAGAATGGAGACAGGCTAGAAGCCAGGTCACAACCTTTCTTCTCAATAGCCAAAAACCCTTTGGTTTTACATGTGAATGTCTGTGTGCTTTTTAAATCTGTTACTCACCATTTAGGTAATGTTCTATTTTTAATCTGTTTGCTCAAATTGGCCATTCCTCATTATTAAATCCATTTCTCTAGATCTAAAAAAAGATAAAATGTCATTGGATGTACCTTCATGAAATTGCAGTTGACATATGATTTGAAATTTAGAGCTGGCATTGAAACGAGTGACTGAAAACAAATTATTTACTGAGTCTTTCCTCTTTCTCCATACACAGTCAAAACATCCCTCCCTCCCCCTGAGCAACCAAACACACTCTATTATATCTCCATGAGGAGAACATTTAATTCCTTATTCCATTTAGCCTCAGCACAACTACATGTTTTTTAATTGAAAAAGGTATTTCTTTGTGGTGATTATAGTGGGAATTGCATAATTGCAACTCTATGTAATACCCAATGGATTTCTCATTTAGAAAAACCTTAAAGTTGTGCTTCAAGAGATTGCAAGAGTTTAGTTCATGAGATTTTTTTTTTTACCAAGAATACTAGAAACTTTAAAGAGACAAGTAAATTTCTTTTTCATTTGTAGATATTCAGTTAACCATTAAACAATTACATATTATGTTTTGTGAGCTATCAAACAATGAAGGGTGAGTTACCCTTGGGAATCAAGTTAAAAGCCAAGACTAGAATGAAAAGATATGACAAATAGTCATCTAGAATCCGTATTAAATGAGAAATCCAAAAGGATTTTTTAACATTAAAAAGGTAATTGAATATCAAAAGTTCATCAACTATACTAAATAAAGCCCTGTGCATATGACATGAAAAGACATTATAAAGCAATCCCAGTCATATATCACAGAATTTATACGTATAAAGCAAGATTTAATGGAATCCATATTTAACTGTAATTTGTTTTGGATACATTAATTGATAGAGTTTTTTAAAAGATAACTAATAGAGAAGATTTTGAATTTTTTTTGTTGTTTTTTTGTGTGTGTGTTTTTTGTGGTACTGGGAATTGAACCCAGAGGCATTCTACCTTTGAGCTACCTCATCAGACCAATTTTGTTTCTTATTGGTCTTACTGGGTTGCTGAGAGCCCCACTAAATTGCTGAGGCTGTCCTTGAACCTGTGAGCCTCCAGTCTCAGCCTCCCAAGCACTAGGATTACAGGTGTGCGTCACCACGTCCAGCTTGAATGTTTTTAACACAAACATCTATTTATTTATTTCTATTTTATTTTCTTGCAATACCCAACATTCTACTTCTGAGCTATACCCCCAGTTCTTTTTATTTTTTATTTTTGAAACAGAGTCTCTCTAGGTTGTTGAGAGACTCGCTAAATTTCTGAGGTGGGCCTCAAACCTGCAATGCTCTTGTCTTAGCTTCCCAAGTACTGAGGTTTGGGGCATGGGCCACCACACCCAGATAAACATTTAAAAATAAATGTTTAAAGTTATAGATATGCCTGTTATGCTGATTTAATCATTACACATTGGTTGCATGTATTAAAATATCACTCTTACCCATAAATAGGTACAATTATTGTATGTCACTTAAAAGTAAACAACAGCAACAACAAAAACACCCAGATGTTGTAGTGCTTGCCTATAATCCCGGTACTTGGGAAGAGGAGATAAGAGGATGACAGGTTTGAGGCCAGCCTCAAAACTTAATGAGACTCAGTTTCAAAATAAAAAAAATAAAAAGGGGGTAGCTCAGAGGTAGAAGGTCCTGGAGTTCAATCCCCAGTACTAAAAAAAAAAAATTGCTCATAAGTATATATATGCTCATAAGTATATATACACACACACACACACATACACACACACACACACATATATAAACTTTTAATGTGTTCTTGTTCACAATCTATATAGAAGTTGGCATATTGATTTTACATCAAGGTGACATAAATCTAAAATTATTTCTTTGTGTTATAATTGCTTATTTAAAAATCTTGTGACATATAAAGATCAATTCATCTTTATTAGTGTTCATATGTAAGTTCCACTCTACTCGAGGACTATGTTTTAGTTATCTTTGTGTTCATTTTCCCTTAGTGATATCATATAACTACATAATCAAAAAAATAAAGAAGCAAAACATAATATGCATGGATTTATTTCATTGTTAGCCCCTCATGAGGAATGTGAGATTTAGCCTGTGTGTGCCCATGTGTGTATGTAATAGTATATAATTTACGAAACAATTGTCTTGTGCCAGACATTTTATCAGCTGCCTGCATCCAGTGTAAGCCTTCCGACGGCTCTATGAGATAGGCCTCATTAATCTCAAGTTGCAGAAGAGAACTGAGCCAGTTTAAGGAGCCAGCAAGCAGCAAAACTGGAATTGACAGTCTGTTAACACATATAATATATGCCAAGCTCTTCATCACTACTGTGCACTACCTCGCTGCCATTGAGGGAGTGAGGTTGTAATCCTGGGCTGACACACAAAGTAGTCTTGATTTATCATTCATTTTAAAAGGGGCAATCATTAAGTGAATTATCAGCAGTAGAAACTAGTATAGTGGGAAGCTGAGAAACATTCCAATGAATGGTTTGCAAATAGAGTGGTTTTCTACTCTTAATGATTTCCTATAAAAAGGTAAAGTTGCATTATTCAAATCTGGCTAGTTAAAATCACTGCTGATTTCATTTGAATATATTTTCTTTCCCTTGTATCTTTCTAGCTAAGGAATTCAGTAATATTCATACCTACTGACTATTCTCCATGTCTTCATTTTTACCCAGGGATTATTCTTTATTGTTTATTTTGAAATTTTGAGTTTATACCATCAGATTTGAAAGAGAGGAGACTGTGAATCCTAAAGGGTTGTATAAGCTCTTTAAAATAACAACTTGGAGAATGAATTATTTGAACTGCTTACTTACCTAATTTATACGTCAAAACTTAAAAATAGTAGCTATATTTTAAAAACGTTTTAAAGTTTATCACATACTTACTACCTTCAGAAAGATAATATTTTACATAAACTTGATTTTTTTTTAAAATTCAGAGCCATTTCAAAAAATACTATAATAGCATATTGTCAGAAATGGGAGTATTCTCATGTTCTGATGGTCCTAAATTTCTATACTTTAAAAATATTAGTATCTATTTGTTACTGTGTTTTTCTTGCTGTCACACTAAGTAAGCATTCTGTCTTATCATTAAGTACAAACCAAAAGCCCTATTTATCTATTTTATCTGCTTATGTCAACAGATTATTGGAAAATAAAGGAATTCACCCTTAATAACTCTCTCTCACATGCCAGATGCATATCATGTGTTATTTGGCCTATTTCTATCCTAGTTATCTACATATGAAATAGAAGTCACCAGTTCTAATTTTCAGAGGAGCAAACAGAGGCCCAGGCGGCTATGCAACCTGAATATGCTCATTTTTGAGCCTGCTACAATGATGGCTAAAACAAGTGTGCATGAGATTCTCCTGTGTGTAAAGTAGTTGAGAACCACTGCTATCTCACATCCTTCACAGTTCTCCTGCTATGATCTAGATTGCTGATGTTGGTGGACCATGCAGGTACCTCTTCCACGTGATGGTATATGCAGTTTGAACAACAACCTCTGTTCTATAAAATGGCTCCTTCTCTAAGAAAATAGAAGAGGGGCAGCTGGAACCTATGCTCCTTTGTAAACAGATTACTAAAATAATAAAATAAAATAATAATAATAATAATAATAATTATTATTATTACAACAACATAAGCAAAGTTAAACAGGTCTTGAATTAATATTAAACAAATATCACGGTAGATATTGAACTTTAGAAATAAGGCAAAGGGATATGTAATGGAAGAAGTATAAAAAGGGAGATTATAAGAAAAAAAGGATGCTGATGATAGGGACAAGGGTAAAAAGTGTAAAATCAGGGAGAACCACCCAGTAAGCAGAGAAATATGGCCAAACTAAGCCAAAGACAAAGAACACAGGGTGAGTGGGCAGAGGGACCATGCTACATTCTCTCATACACACCTGCATTTAGCTGGTATGGTGTATTTGCCTTCTATTGCCATGACTATTTGGCATGAACTATTAATATGCTGTGGAAAAACATATATCAACAGGAGGACTTCCACTGTATTCTGATATCATTCCCTTACTTCTTGACAGACTATCACTAATTTATGTGTTGGAACATTTATTGGATTAGAGTACACTGCATTGCTCTTAAAAGTGAATGATATGATATATATATATATATATTTATATATGTATATATGTATATGTATATATATGTATATATCATTGACATATGCATATAATCTGGTAGTATAATTTATTACCTAAAGAAATATTTAAAAAGCAGTGCTTTGGGAGAGTATGTTAGTCAGATTTCTGTCACTGTGACAAAAATACTTAAGATAATCAACTTATAAGGGGAAAAGGTTTATTTTGGCTCATAGTTTCAGAGCTTTCAGTCCATGGTTACATGCCACATTGCTTTGGAATTTTGGCAACACAGTACATCATGGCAGGAGCTCCTGGTAGAAGAGTTATGTTTATTTCATGGTGGCTGGGAAGCAAAGAGAGAGAGGAGGAGAGGTCTAGGTCCCAATATGTCCTTTAATGTTACTCTCCTCCCCCACAAATGCTACCTTCCTTCCACTAGTCCCCACCTGTTAAAAGTTCTACTACCTTTCAGTAACACCATGGACTGCCCACCAGGCCTTTTAACACATGAGCCTTTGGGGACATTTAAGCTCCAAACCCTAACAGAGAATAAGTAACTCCCATAACTTGACAGTGTATGCATTTTTCTTTTTTTTTTTGTGGTACTGGGGATTGAACTCAGGGGCATTCTACCTCCGAGCTATATCCCCAGCCCTATTTTTTATTCTTTATTTTGAAACCGAGTCTCACTAATTTGTGGCGTGCCTCACTAGGTAGCTGAGGCTGGCCACGAACCCGGATCCTCCGGTCTCAGCCTCCCGAATGCTGGGATTACAAGCGTGCGCCACCACGCCTGGCAACAGTGTATGCATTTTTCAAAGTTAGACTTGCTGTTGTTTTGTCCTGAGGGGTTAGATTTTTAAGAGTATTATGACCCATGCTCAAATGATGCTGCCACCATAGTTTGGTACAGATCAGATACACTAAATAAGGTGGGATTCATTTGTGTCTTGTAATGTCAATGGTAAGAGTGTGGATAGATTTTTTTTAAGGCTGTAGGAGTTTAGGCAATTTATTTTATTTTTATGAGTCTTACTTTCCTAAGCTGCAATATGGGGAATTATAATTCCCTATAATCCTTCATAATTATTCCAAAGTTAATTTGTGAAAATGAACATAAATTTGTGAAAATGAATATAAAGTGCTTACTGAGAAAGATTTGCTACTGAAACCCAATTAAAGTGGTGGTGGTAATTACTACTACCATAAGAATTGTTTATTATCACATGGATTTTGATATGCCAGCTGTCAAATCATGTGCCTTCTATTAGAACTACATCTAGCAGACCCTACTATGTCATTTTAGCTATAGCAGAATCATTTAACTAGTTTATAACACCAAAGTTATAAACTTATTTCAACAAATTTATTGAAAGAACCACCAGGCATTTTTGCTAAGTGCTGCATAGAGAATAATAAAACTTGTTCCCTATTCTGAAAGAACTGACTAATGAATGGCAATATTGCGTAGAAACTAGTGTTACATACTTGTGGATGTGAAAGAGGTAGGAAAAGCATGGGTAACAGAGGTTGACAAATGTAGGTTCAGAAATTGGTTCCACTGTTGACTATTCAGGAATTTGATTGACCTAGAGGCCTCAGTTTCTTTTTCCTCAGGTAACATGAACCTACCTTTGGAGATGTGAAAGTCAATCATGTGAAAGATAGTCACTGTTACTGCTGCCTGACACTCAATGAGAAGTGACAATTAGCCAAAGGATGTCCTAGATAATTTTGATGGGAAGGAATTAAGAAAGGCTGTTTTGTGCAAAAAATGGAATTTGAAAATATGTGCCAGCACCACACACAAAAAATTACTTATTTATATAATTATTTTTTATGTTAGAGATTGAACCCAGGGCCTCACATATACTAAACACTCAAACTACCAGGATGATGCGACCTTTAATGAAAGAACATTCTATCATCATCTTCTTGGTACATATTACATTTTTACTTTCAGTGATTGATCTTACATAATTCAAGATTACTTAAAAGGTCAAATAAGTTCATTGGTCAGGTCAAACATTCAAGACTGACCTTAAAGAAAGAAAAAAGAAAAATAATCAAATAAACATGAGATATATAAAGAATAACTTTAGATGCTTCTAACCCTTAAGTGCACTTTAGAAGGCTCTAACTCCTCCATGGGGAGTTAACTTCCTCAGTTCACTGGGAACCAAATGTGCTCCTGTGGCTGGGTTAGAACAGCTGTCCCAGGTCAGGTCAGGTGGAGTCCAGCTCTGCACTCTGTGGCAAAGGACAACCCAACAGGGGTTCTGGGATTGGTTCTCCCACCCCTTTTCAGGGAGGAAAAAAAGTACTCTAAGAGAGACATAAGGCTCAACAAGCTGGAATTGGGATTTATTCCCGGTATTACTTGGATTTTCAAGAATTTTTGGAAATCTTGCCTTTTGGCCACAGCTCTCCTCAGCATGATGTTATTTGCCAACTTCATTTCAAGCTCTTAAATTTACAGTTAAAGGAGAAATAAAAAAGTCTTTCATTTGTTCCTAAGCTGTTTATTTTGCTTGTAAAACTAATCATAACGTCTACCCAATAAAAAGAGAAATGTATAAAAGTTATAACTGCAGAAGAGTTAACTATTGAAGCCTGAAATTCCCCCAGGCAAAGCCAGGAGTCATTTTTAATGAGACAGAGCTTTCTCTTTGAACTTGGGAGGGCACAAGTAACAAACTTGCAGAGAAAATTCTCCCTTTATCCGCTTTAGAATTTTCCCCTTTGAGAAGACTGCCACAGACCAGAGCTGCTGGTATTTAAGGTATAAGCAGGCAGAATCCTGCTAACAGTCCTCTATGACTTTGTACCACAAGAAAAACTGCTTCAAGTGCAGCATGGTGTGAGGTGCTAAGGTGTGGCTTGATAGTTCAGGATGGACATCTTGGCAGGGTATAGGCTGGTACAGCCAGTGGGTGAGCTCTTGTTGTAGCCTCTCCTCCTTTCCTGCCTCATAAACGCCATCTTTCACTGTTACCAACATGCGCACAAACACATACTCACACTCACACACCTAGGTAGACAAACTGGATATTTATGAATTTGAAATCATGATACAATGTTATGAAATGGACATCCTCCACCCTTCCCCAGCTAAATGCTGGGAGCAAGGCTGATAAGTATACTGAGCAACAAAATCCTAACGGAAATTAGGGGGAACGGAAAAGCCACATCTAAAAAGTGCATCATCCAATTTGTTTCAGAATCACTAAGACAGGCAGTGGCCATATGGGATCCTGTTTTGTAAAAAAAAAAAAATGAACCCAAATCAAGGGTTTTGGTTCTTTGGGTTGAAAAACTTTTCATCACTTTTTCCTTCTAGCATGAAAATAAAACACTAACTACTTTACCAGGAGAAGCAAAAGTGTTTGAAAAATAATTTCGCCCCCTGCCAGTGCCTGCTATTGAGATCAGTGTCGGCTCCAATTTGTTCCTGACTCTCAAAATATATATTTTTTCTCACTAGGAACTTTTCTCCTTTGTGAATACTAAAGTGGAACATCTGTGGCACAAATAAACAAATAAATAAAATAATTTCAATGTGAAAGGCATGCTCTGAAAGATTATTTTCCCACTGGGCTTTTTAATTTCTTCCTTGGGATGATTCATTTTAGTACACAGAATGGCTCCAGTGGAAGACAGCTCAATGGCTGGGCTCTTTGAGTAGAGGGAACCATTCTTCGGCCTCACCATAAAATAATACACATTAAGTATATTCTTTTCATCTCCCAAACTCAACTCTAGTCCTTCACTTCTTAATTCTTCCTGTGGAATGATGAACCACTGTTATTGATGATCTTACCTCATCTCTGTGTAACTCTTTTTATACCCTATTCTTCAACTTGTCTCATCCTCCTTATATGGAAACTAAAGCACCAACTTGGGAATGATGATGATGATGATGATGATGATGATGATGATGATGATGATGATAATATGAAAAAGCCAAAAGAGGAATATTGTCAAAACTTCCAGTCATGCCTGTCTCATCTTTTTGTCCTGTGGGGACACCTGGGTCCCTCATCTTTCCTCTCATGATGAAAAGCAGAGACTCATTGGAAATGAAGATGATATTCTTGCAAATGAGGAAAATGCATTTCTTCAAATAGCACTTTGGGGAAATATACATGGATAGGGCTGTGACCCTCTGGTGACAGATGTCCTCTAATAGCAGAGGACACTGAAGATCAGTGATTTTCAGGCCTAGCTCCACTACCTACTCACGTGTATCCTTGAGAAAGTTCCTTAATTGCTCTAAGTCATACCACTTACACAAAATGGAAACAATAGTACCCCAGGTTTCGTGGGCTCCTTGAGAAGACTGATGAGGTTGAGCACATGGAATGCTTATCACCCTGCCTGGCACACAGAAAGAATCCAAGGCATGTTAGTTGTGATTGTACTGTGGGGCGGAATTCACATACTGATTGATTCCTTTCTGTGGGACATTAAAAGACAGTGGGACAGAGGGGTCTGAATATGAGTTTCAAATGAATTTAGTATCATTCCTTTACTTGAGAATTTTGCCAAAAATTCTAGATCCATCAAGCAATGTATCTTGAGCTTGTACTCAAAAAAAGGAATAAAATAACATACTTAATTTGCTCAACTCATAGTAGGCTCTTGGTTCATGTCACTTTCCTTCCTATACTTTTACATTTGAATAAGTGTAGGTTGCTTAGAAACTTCCATGATTGCAAAAGTCGCATTATGTGTTTATTTCATGTTATCTTTTTACTGAAATCTTTTAATGAACTAGATTTTTACATGCCAGAAAATGCTGCTACTCTACAATTACTTGGCCAGGTACAATGAGTATGACCACTCACTGTGATTTGCAAGGTGGGGACAACGGTAAAACTTACATCATCAGGTTTTTCAAAGAAAAACAGTATGTGACAAACTTAGAACACTGCAGTATGTGACAAAACTTAGAATACTGCTTCACACATGTTAGTTGTTATCCAAGAGTAATTATTTTTATGATTAAATTATATTGTGAGTCTACCTATAGCACTGAACTAAAATGTCTGTATTATTTCTTTAGTTATGCAGTTAACTTTAAAACTGTTGTAAAAGTGTAAACCAGCCCATAACAATCTTTTTGCACATGTTAAAGAACATTACTGCTCAGTTTTCATGATTATTGTGTAAGGAAGTCTGAGATAGATATTCTATCTTGTCCTGGACCATGTTAATTATACTTATAATGTATTTTGGTTCCACATCACAATGATCTGTACCCAATGATCCTTTTATCCTTTCTAGGCACATTTTTGTTGTTGTTGCAGATTCTCTTTGCATTGTATTGCTTTGACAATTTGAATCATATTTGAAAGAAGCCCAGAATAAAATGTTTTGATATTAAAAAAGTTAAAACACTTTTTTATCTGTTTTCAGTCACATCACTCTTTTACATAAAATTCTAGCACTTCATGCCATACATAATGATCTTATTTCTATGTCTACACTTATTTTACTATCTGTACTGTGAGAGTTAGTTCTATATATCAGCTTGGCTAGACCCTAACATGATCAAACAGTAGCCTAAATGTTTCTTTGGAGGTATTGTTTAGATGTGAAAAAACAACTACAATTAATTGACTTCAAGTAAAGCAGAATACCTTTCATATGTGGATGGGCCTCATTCAATTTATTGATGATCTTCAGAGTTAAAAACTGAGATTTCCCAGAAGAGAAGGTATTCTGCCTTTAAATCACAGCATCAGCTACTGCTTGAGTTTCTAGGATGTTGGACTTCTCTATGGATTTTGGACTCAAAACTAAAACATTACCTGTTACCTGACTTTCCAGTTTGCCAGCTGGCCCATACTTACTAGTCCCCAGAATAGAAAAGTGTGAGCTGATTCCACAAGTAAATCTTCCTCCACCCCCAGTGGTTCTGTTTCTCTGAGAACTCTGATACATATGCCTTGCTTCTTCAAACAAGGCAAACAAGGGCCCAACTGCTGAATCCATCGCCACCTATACTATAGAACCTGTCACTTGTATTTGTAAACTGTACTAGAACATAGAAACTAAAACTATATGAGAACACAGATGTGCTCATCCACTTGTGTTTTGTATATGGTTGCTTTCAGGCTATAATTGCATGGCATAACTGAGATTGAGAAGTTGCAAGACAGCATATGACACATAGAGCCTGAAATACTTACTAACTAGAGCTTCATGAACAAACCTTACTGATGCCTGAATGACAGCGAAAGCTGCATGGCCTGAGAGGGTTATCACCCCTTTGTAAAGAACAGTTTGTGATCCTAAGGGGTGGATAAAGCACTGCTGAAACAACCAAGAAAGCGGCAGGAAAATTTGCTGGGAAGAAAAGAATGAAATAGATGATTTCTTCCCAGTAGTGGTCCGGGTCAAGATGCTTACTAGTTTTTGGACAAGGTAGTTGGAAGATGGTCCTACTTCTACTACTTTGTTGTTGCTGTTGTTCTTGTTATATATCCTGTTCTGGAACCTACAAGAGTGTCCTATACTAGTAAACTATTTTTTTTTTATCCTATAGTTTAATCCTAGGCAGAAATTCCAACACAATATTTCTAAAACAAATATTTTTTTCCTTCAGCACTGGGGATTGAACCCAGGGCCTTTCGCATGCTAGTTAAACTCTACCACTCAGCTATATCCCCAGCCCTTTATTTAATTTTGTTTGAGACAATTTCTTGCTAAGTTGTCCAGGTTGGCCTAGAATTTTCAATCCCACTGGCTCAGCCTCCTGAGTAGCTGGGATTATAAGTGTGTGCCACCATGACTAAAACAAATGGCCATATTTCCAATCAAAATAGCAGAATGAAATGACATAGGAACCCTTTCTTTTTAGCATAAGCCACACAAAAGTGTTGAGTGAAACATAGAAATAATTGTGTGTATGTGTATATAAAAATCTTGCATATGTAGAAACAGAAACCTCAAAATTAGAGAGTTGAATGAGAGTCAAATCCAAGTGACCTTCAATAGTCTCCAAGGCCTGGAGCTTTAATGTCCACTTGCAAGAAGGTACATGGAGCCGGGCGTGGTGGCGCACACTTGTAATCCCAGCATTTGGGAGGCTGAGACCAGAGGATCCGGGTTCATGGCCAGCCTCAGCTACCTAGTGAGGCACTCTGCAACTTAGTGAGACCTGGTTTCAAAATAAAGAATAAAAAATAGGGCTGGGGGTATAGCTCGAAGGTAGAACACCCCTGAGTTCAATCCCCAGTACCGCAAAAAAAAAAAAAAAAAAAAAAGAAGGTACACGCTGAGTCTATGGAACTTACACTCTACAGAGAATAAGAGAAGTGTTCCCTACATAAGGCAGAGTTATAAATGACTGGAAAAACTCCGCAGAAATAATCAGGGAGTTGCTTTGAATAGCAACCACCTGCTTTTGGCTATGAGTTGAAAAAGAATTTCATCCCCTAAAATGAGAATTCTAACCTTAAGCTTTGCACGTGTCTCAAATTCCACTAACCAAGTGAGGTGGAGGAGGCCTGACTTCAGAAATTAACAAGAACACTCTTTTATAACAGAGATATCTCTAGGTTCCTGGAGAGAGCAAATTAAAAAATAATAATAACAATAACTGCTCAGGTTTATTACAGTTATTTTCCAAGGATAGATATATAAAAGTGAAAATGCTGGAATCTAGTGACAAACTCTCTTCTCTAGCTAGGAAAAATTATATTTACCCTTTAATGTCTCATTCAAACATCATTCTGTGAATTTTCTTATATGACCCCCCAACCCCAACACAACTTCTGTTCTCACAGTCCTTTGTTGATTTCTGTAGTCAGGAATTTTCATACTGGGCTATTTGTCTTTGCTCCTTTAATCTGCCTTCTAGGGGTGAACCTGCTCAAGGACAAGAAGTGTCTTACTTCATAACCTTTGCAAGAGACTTAAAATGTTTGTTGACAACAGCAGAAATAATTATTCATGTTAACCTTTGTGAGGCATGCAAAGAGACAAATAGCATTGACTATACTCTCAAGAAATTAATAATAAAATATAACAAAAATTTAAGATGTTTGATCATCTAGCTAAGGAACTCATCTGATCACTGATGACTGAAAACTATGTTTGATTAATAAGAATATATATTATAGACAGATTAGTTTTGTAGGAGTTCTGGAAACCAGTTTGGCTACCTCATAATATGAGGTAATGTTAGAATACAAGTCTAGAAAGTTTGGAAGGTTGGATGGAGCCAGATTGTGGATAACTCAAGAATTTTGACTTTATTTTGTAGCTAGTTAATGAGAATCCATGGATACTTTCTGTGCAAGGGAGTTAACACAAAAATTAGTTTAGAATTCTTAATCTGGCAGCAATGTATAGGATGGTTAGAATGGGGAACCAAAGCAAAGCAAAGGAACAGATTAAATGACTATTGCAACAATCTAGAGAAAGGTGATCAGATATTGACCCCGGTATTTAAGATGGACAGGAAAGAAGAGAAAGAATTCATCAATTATCTCAAATATCCTTTATAAAACATAATTAAAATTTTAAATTTGTTATTGGAAAATCAAGATAAAATACATGAATACGTCAAGGGACAAAAGCACTGTCAGAGATAAAATATGTTGAGAAATTGATGAGTTATGATTAAATAATATTTTTCCTTATACTGTATAATTTAATAAGGAAGAAAATAGATGTTCACCCACACCAGGCAAAAAGTTTTTCATAAATATACATGTAATATGTTTTACCTGATGTTTCTTAACTAGCTATTATAAAAGAATTATTGTAGTAGAACAGGCTTCTAAAAATGAAGAAAGTATAGAGTTCACATATGGTTCTATTTTGTAAATTCTAGGTTATAGGAAGTTCATATACTGCAATGGAAAGTGTTAGAAGCTATGGACAGATAAACTAAATTGATTTGTGATGTTATTGTCATTGGCATTAGCTTAGCAACTTCCATAGTTAGGCAAAACTATGTTGTCATTATAAAAGAATGTGAAAATCCTGTGTCTATATAAGAAATATGACATCCATTCTGTAGTAGATGAACCTCAGGATTAGCTGAACTGGTATGGTTTAAGTTAATATTTAACTTAGCTTATTCTTTTTTTTCTCTCTCTCTCTTTTAGTTCTCTGCAAAGCTTTGTTTGCATCAAACAGCTTTCTCTTTTTCTTTATCAGTAAGCAGTTCAAGAATACCATTCTTAGCCTTTGAGTAACTTCTCAGTCATTTATAGAAGTTAGAGTTCAAAAGCTTTGGCACATTAACATGAAATTCCATTCTTCTTCCCCTAATATAGTATAGTATTTTAAAACCTTTTTCACTGACCTAATCACTGTCATCATACATTAAGAGATCATAATCCATCTAGAGTAGCAGCTCAGTCTACTGGAAGAAAAGTTCTTGGCATTTCACACATCCTAATTAGAGAATGTGTGTCATGATGATTCATCCAATACTTCCGGATAGATAATAGAGATGGGTTTAGATTGAGCTCTTTGAAGACTACAGTGAGAAGAAGAAGAAATTTGGATTAGTTGTAATACCAGTATAGTGTAGCCTATCTAAGAGTCATGTACTGTATTAGTTTCTTAGGGCTGCTATAACAAAACACCACATGCTGGGTGATCTAAACAACAGAATTTTATTTTCTCATGCTCCTGAAGACCATAAGTCTGAGATAAAGTGGTTGGTAGCATTGGTTTCTTCTGAGGACCTTCTTACACGTGCTTTTGTCATGATACTATCCACCATGATGTGATGCAGTTAGAAGGCCCTCACTAGAGGGCAAACTGATGGATCACCTAATCTTGGAATTCTAGCACTCAAAAGTGAGATAAATGAACCTTTTTTCTTTATATACTATCCAGCCTTAGGCATTTTTATAGCAACATAAAATGGACTAATATCAACCACTTACATATACCTTCAGCCAAATTACTTAGCAATCTGTATCTTAGATGTTCATTTGGAATTTAAGCCATGGTAAATACTGAATTGCAGATGTTGTCATAAAGTCCATGCTTTACATATCCAAAATATAGGAATTTTCCTAGTAGAAATATATTCATACTAATTTCTGCTTTTCAGTTTAACAATTAAGTTACTTTAAAAAATAACATTAGTTTTTGATATATTCAAAAAACCTTATTTTCTTAGAATCTGTGTTTCTCAGAGAAATTACCATAACTACCATATTACAAATAAAGAGATAATTATCTGATTTGAATGTCAACAAGAATTGAAATATATTTAGAACTCACATACTTGTAGTTATTGCATAACAGGACAGTATTGTTTTCCATTTATCTCTATATAATGCTATTTACTAATTACTTCATTTCCTTTTTTCTCCCAACTTCAGCATCAACATAATCACTAGGCCTACACTATGGTCTGAAAGTCTGTTTTCCCCCCAAATTAATATGTTAAACCTAACCCCAAGGCAATGGTGTTAAGAAGTGGAACCTTTGAGAGGTGATCAGGTCCATCATGAATGGGATTAATACCCTTAAAAAAGAGACCCAAGGGAGCCTGTTTGCCCCCTTCCACATAAACTAAAAGGAGTCACCTATGAGGAACAAGCCCCTCAATACACACTGGATATACAGGAACATTGATCTTGGACTTTCCAGTCTCTGGGACTACAAGAGATAAATGTATATCACTTATAAATTATCTCTAGCTGAAGATGTTTTGTTATAACTGCCACAATGAAATGAGATATTCTACCTGCATTTGCTGGCTATATATTATCAAAATACATTCTTTCCTCTCCATCTTCATTGCCCTAGTCATAGTTTAAAACCCAGCTATTTTTTGATGGTACAGACTAGGACTATTGCATTATCCTTCTCATTGTTTTTTTCTTTCTTCACTCCTGCTTTGTCAAATTTGTAAATATTGCTGCAAAGCTAACCTTTCAAACTGCAGTTGAGATTGCTCTTCTAACTCATTTCTAATCTATCAGTTTTGTGGTAGTAATTTGTCTGAATATTTTATATTTGGATAAAAATCAAGGGTAAAGTTCACATATGTGATATAGTCCAAGCACTAACTAATGTTATCACAGGTTGTTCCATAGAGAAAATTGACTTGATTGCTCTCTGCCATTACATCCTTTTTTCTCCCATTTTCACTTGATCAGAATATGCCAGCACTGACCTAGAAAATCAAGTCTGGGCTCCTTTTCAGGATCTTTAATACCAGTGATTAAGATCCCTCCAGCCAGGCCTGTGTCTGCCCTCCAGCTATTTGGAAGCCTCATTTACTGTCTCCTTTTGTTACATAAATCCTTCCATTAGCCTTCTGGTCTCTCCATAGCATTTTGTTGGTATGTTGTATGTCGTATATCCCTTCAGAACCTCATTATCTGTTTGCTCCTTAGTTTCTTTCCTCTCCAAAAAGCTCCTTCATAGTCTAGACATCTTCACCTTTGCTTTCATAATGTCAAAGCAATAGCCACTAAATATCAAAAGAATCAGAAAGTAAAGAAATAATGGATCCTTTCTATATCTAAATATTTTAATGGGATCCATATTTATACATATATTCTGGAGGAAAATAAAGGATGGAGGGAAGTATATAAAGAAATATGTTTGGGAATGAAATAAGGAAGAGGAGTGAGAGAAAGGGAACACTCATCCCAATCTTGTACCGCAATCCCAGGCTTTACTCACCCACTAATTGCCAGGATGGTGGTCTAGTCACCTTAATTCAACTCACAGCAAATGTGCTCGTCTTTATGCCTTCCTGCACTGTTCCTCATCTTTTGATCGTTTTGAGAATGTGCCCAGCTCCTGATCTCTTGTCTTCATCTTCCCTTCCTGTTTTTGTCCCAGTTCTGAATCTTATTAAAGGCTCAGTCATGGGAACCATCCCTGTTGTGGCAAGTTGTCCATCCTCCAGAGGAGCATTTGCCAGATGCTCTGAGAGTGGCTGGGATGGGAAGGGGGAGAGAGACAAGAAGTAGATTAAATGAAAAAAGGGAAAAAAGGCCAAGGACAAAGGAATGAGAAAAAAGGGAATAATGAGAAAGGAGAGAAGAACATAGGAAAAATTAAAAAGGGAGGAGGAGGGAAGAGGAATTAAACCATTTCACAAAGCGAACTTGTCATTCTTTCCCAGAAAACTATAATACTGCATTATCTTTTATTTCTATTTGCACTATTTATTTAGATCATATTTAGCTTCATTCTTTTAAGTAGATACCCAGGAGTGACATAGCTGGCTCACTCCCATTCTTCTGAGGGTCCTCCACATTGTTTTCCAAAGTGGTTGCACTAGTTTGCAATCCCACCAACAATGTATCAGAGTTCTTACTTCTCCTTCTCCATATGCTTGCCAGCATTTGTTATCCTGTGTGTTTTTAATAATTGTCATTCTAATTTGGATTGGGTGAAATCTCAGGATAGTTTTGATTTGCATGTTTCTGGTTGCTAATGATGTTGAACATTTTTTTCAATAATTTATTGACCATGTGTATTTCTCCTTTTTTTAATTAAATAGGGAAGAGGAGTGAGAGAAAGGGAACACTCATTCCAATCTTGTACCTCTATCCCAAGCTTCACTCATCCACTAATTGGCATGAAGTGTCTATTTAGTTCACTTGCCCATTTTTTGATTGGGTTATTTGTTTTTTTGGTGGTGAGTTTCTTGAGTTCTCTGTACATTCTAGATATTAATCCTCTATCAGAGGTGTAGCTGGCAAAAAATTTTCATTCTGTGGACTCCTCTTGAGGTTCTTGATAGTTTCCTTTGCTGCACAGAAGCTCTTCAGTTTAATGCAATCCCATATATTAATACTCATTTTGATTTATTGTGCTTTGGGGGTCTTGTTGAGAAAGTTTTTACCCTTGCCTATATCTTAGATTGTTGATTTTATGCCCTTTTAAAGTAACTGCAAGGTCTCTGGTCTAATTTCTAGGTCTTTGATCCATCTTGAATTGACTCTTGTGTAGGGTGAGATAACCAATTTTGCCAAAACCATTTGTCAAGGAGGCCATCTTTTTTCCAGTGTATGTTTGTGGTCCTTTGCCAAAATTAAATTTGCTATAAGTGTCTAAATTTGTTTCTGAGTCTTCTAATCTGCTCCATTGGTTTATGTGTCTGTTTTTGTGCCAAAACCTTGCTGATTCTATTACTATGTCTCTATAGTATAGTTTGAAGACAGTAATTGTGACACCCAATGCATGGTTCGTATTGCTGAGAATTATTTTGGCTATTCTGGTTTTTTTTATTGTTCTAAATAAATTTAAGGACTGATTGTTCTATATCTGTGTAGAATGGCCTTGGTATTTAATGGGTATTGCATTGAATCTATAGATCACTTTTGGAAGAATAGTCATTTTGATTATATTTATTCTGCCTATCCAAGAGTATGAGAGATCCTTCCACCTTTTAAGATGATTGTCAATTTATTTTTTCAGTGTTTTATAATATTCCTTGTAGAGGTATTTTATGTCCTTGGTTAGGTTTATGTCCAAGTATTTTATTGTTTTGGGGGTTATTGTGAGTGAAAATGTCTTTTGGATTTCTTTTTCAGTGGATTTATGGTTGGCATATGTTTATAGCTACACAATTCACAATTGCCAAACTATGGAACCAGCTGAGATTTTCATCAACAGATGAATGTATTACGAAACTATGGGATATATACACGATGGAATTCTATGCAGTCATAAAGAAGAAAATTATGTAATTTACAGGAAAATGGATGCAATAGGAGACCATTACACTAAGTGAGATTAGTCATTCACAAAAAGTGAAAAGTCAGATGTCATCCCTCATATGCAAAAGCTAGAGAGAAATTGGGACATAGGGGGGACTCCAGACAAAGG
>PVLC010014740.1:0-38688 GCA_004027655.1 Graphiurus murinus
TTTTTTTTTTTTTTTTGCGGTACTGGGGATTGAACTCAGGGGCATTCTACCTTCGAGCTATACCCCCAGCCCTATTTTTTATTCTTTATTTTGAAACCGGGTCTCACTAAGTTGCGGAGTGCCTCACTAGGTAGCTGAGGCTGGCCGCGAACCCGGATCCTCCGGTCTCAGCCTCCCGAATGCTGGGATTACAAGCGTGTGCCACCACGCCCGGCTCCCCAGCTCTATTTTTTATTCTTTATTTTGAAACAGGGTCTCACTAAGTTGAGTAGGGCCTCACTAAGTAGCTGAGGCTGGCCTCGAACCCGGAACCCCGTCTTAGCCTCCCAAGTACTAGGATTACAAGCGTGAGTTTGAAGTTTTTACGTTTTGTTTGTCTGTTTGTTTTGTGAGACTGAGCAAGCACACTCCCACTGAGCCACACCCCAGCCCTAAGCCAGTGGTTTTGTTTGTCGCTGCAGTGGGTGAGACGCAGATCCTCCAAGTCCCCACTCACCTTGTGCCTCCCTGTGTTTTGATTTCAGGACACCAGTAAGGAGCTGGAGTGACAGACCCTCTGGATGCAAAGAGAGTGGGGAGGGGGGATGGGCCCAGCTGCCTAGGTGACGGGCCAGGGTGGGAGGGGCAACGGGGAGGTGTGTCTTCCCTCTGCTGGAGAGCAGGGATTAGAGTAGGACCCCCCCCACCGCTGTGTCCCCCAGTCACTGAACCAGGATCTGAAACCTGCTTGAAACAGTCACACAGGGCACTTTTCTACGTTGGTGCAAAATGAAATATTTTGTACGTTTTTAAAATGTGATTTTTGTATATACTTGTATATGTATGCCAATTTGGTGCTTTTTGTAAAGGAACTTTTGTATGATACTGCTCAAGTGTCAGAAAGAGGGGAAGGAAGCCAGGCCCAGGGAGCCGCCCTCTCCCTTTCCCGGTGGGAGGGCAGTGGGCTCTGGGGCCTAGCAAGGGATAATGTACTGTATGTCAGCCCCCTTTCCCAACAGGTGGGGGGCTGACTTTGTGTTCTATGTTGTTTTAATAAATGCACAATGCTTTCTTCCTGTTATTACAAAAGTTTCTTTCATTCAGCCTGTTTTTCTGGAGAGGAAAATTCATCGTAGATGAGCAGAAAGCCTGAGAGGTAGGATGCCTGGGCAAGGCTGGGCACATATCTCACCAAAGAAGGAGATCGTGTGTGTGTGTGTGTGTGTGTGTGTGTGTGTGTGTGTGTGTGTGTGCGCGTGTTACTGAATATCTGAGGATTTAACCCAGGTCACTCTACCATTGTGCTGTATCTCCAGCCCTTTTTATTTTGCAGTATTAGGGATTGAACCCAGGGGCATTCTACCTCTGAGCTACACACCCCCAACCCCATTTTTCTTTTTTTTGAGGTACTGGGGATTGAACCCAGGGGCATTCTACTGCTGACCTATACCCCCAGTCCTATTTTTTATTCTTTATTTTGAAACAGGGTCTCACTAAGTTGCGGAGGGCCTCATTAAGTAGCTGAGGCTGGCTGTGAACCCAGATCCTCCAGTCTCAGCCTCCCAAATACTGGGCTTACAAGCATGTGCCAACGCACCAACACGCCCAGCATCCATGTTGTTTGTTTTTGAACACCTGACCTTACTGGTGGCAGTGTCGTGGGATAACATGGTCTCACTCGTGGGTCCTTGGCCTCCGTGATAAAAAGAATTTTAACATGTGTCAGTCAGGAACAAAAGGCAGGAAATTATTCAGGAAAACAAGGGACTGGGTGGGGTGGGGGGGAGCAGGTAATCGGAGGTCAGAGAGACACAGAGAGAGGGGGGGAGAGGGGGAAGGGGGAGAGAGCTTTCCAGTCTCTTTCAGTCCTTATATAAACTTTCAAGAGAGGGCTGGCACAGAAGCAGTCTGTACCTCCTCCTCTCAGGTATAGGTGGTCGTTCCAGGAAGGGGTGGGCACAGAAGTCCAGATCCTCCTGTTGTGGGATAACCCGGTCCCACTCATGGGTCCTTGGCCTCCGTGCTAAAAAGAATTTTAACACGTGCCAGTCAGGAACAAAAGGTGTAGGAATTTATTTAGGAAAATAAGGTACTGGGGGAGAAAACAGGTGAGCGGACATCTTCCTGGCCAGACTTGAGCACGAGGGCAAGAGAGCGAGTCCTTGCCTCCTTAGTCCTTATATGAGAGGGGGTTGGCACAGAAGAAGTCCGGACCTCCTCCTCACAGGTATAGGTGGGCCTTCCAAGAAGGGTGGGCACAGAAAAAGTTGGATCCTCCTCCTTCTCAGATTTCAAGTGGTCGATAAGGTGGGCGTTCCAAGTTGGGCCCTCCTCTTCCTCAGGTTTCAAGATGGGTCTGCCCTTGGCTGTGAATTTCCGGTGTCCTTGGTCCTGACTCTTAGGTGGGGGGCAGGGCCTAAGGAACTTCCAAAGGTGGAGTAGAGGCTGCAGCGCTGCAGTTCCAGGTGTTTATTTTTAAAGTGATATTTTTACTTTTCCTTCCCATTTGTCTCCTTCCTGCCTACTTATGTCTTCTATCCTACATCACTCCCCTTTTTCAGGTTTCAAAAATGGGTGGTCAAGCCGGGCGTGGTGGCACACGCTTGTAATCCCAGCATTCCGGAGGCTGAGACTGGAGGATCCCGGTTCGCGGCCAGCCTCAGCTACCTAGTGAGGCCCTCTGTAACTTAGTGAGACCCGGTTTCAAAATAAAGAATAAAAAAATAGGATTGGGGGTATAATTTGAAGGTAGAATGCCTCGGAGTTCAACCCCCAGTACCGCAAAAAACAAAACAAAACAAAAATAGGTGGTCCATGAGGTCTGGCCTTTGTCCTCAGGAATCTCAGGTGGGGGCAGGGATTCAGGGGATTAAAGGTGTGGGCCTGAATAAGACTTCCGCCAAAGACCTGGACACACCCTATAGGGTGGAGTTAGCTTATGAACTCTTCAGATTTTTTTTTTTTTTTCCAGTACTGGGATTGAACTCAGGGGGATTCTACCTCCAAGCTACACCCCCAGTCCTATTTTTTATTCTTTATTTTGAAACAGGGTCTCACTAAGTTGCAGAGTGCCTCACTAGGTAGCTGAGGCTGGCCTGGAACCTGGATCCTCCAGTCTCAGCCTCCCAAATGCTGGGATTACAAGCATGTGCCACCACGCCTGGCTCTCTCCAGATTTTAAAATTGTATTTTTCCTTTCCTTCCCAATATTTCCTTTCTGCCTAAATTTTATTCCTTCTACTCTACCTCATCAGCAGGATCCCTTTTTGCAAAAAGTAACATTCACCTTGCCAAGCTGCTTTCAAACGAGTGGTTTTTTTTTTTGGTTGTTGTTAACAATGCCATAAAACTTCACTTCTAATATCAGCAAGTAGTGAGACCCTGCTTCCAAATAAAAATAAAATAGGGCCAGGCATGGTGGTGCACACTTGTAATCTCGATACTTGGGAGGCTGGGACCAGAGGATCCAGGTTTGTGGTCACCCTCAGCTACTTAGTGAGGCCCTCCGCAACTTAGTGAGACCCTGTTTCAAAATAAAGAATTAAAAATTGGTTTGGGGATGTAGTAAAATGCCTCTGGGTTCAATCTCCAGTACCACAAAAAATAAAAATATAGCCGGGCGTGGTGGCGCACGCTTGTATTCCCAGCATTGGCTTGTATTCCCAGCATTCCGGAGGCTGAGACCAGAGGATCCGGGTTCGAGGCCAGCCTCAGCTACCTAGTGAGGCCCTCAGCAACTTAGTGAGACTCGGTTTCAAAATAAAGAATAAAAAATAGGGCTGGGGGTATAGCTCGGAGGTAGAATGCCCCTGAGTTCAATCCCCAGTACCGCAAAATAAATAAATAAATGAATAAAAATAAAAAAATAATAAGGCTGGAGGTATAGCTAGGAGGTAGAATGTCCCTGGGTTCCATCCCCAGTGCCAAAAAAAAAAAGCAAGTTCTGGATTCAGTTCCCAGCACCACAAAAGAAAAAAAAGGCATTCTAAAAATATGAGAAGAAAAACCAACCTCAAACTCTGCTTCTCACAACACACTTCTTTTTTTCTTTTTTTTGCGGTACTGGGGATTGAACTCAGGGGCATTCTACCTTTGAACTATACCCCCAGCCCCATTTCTTTTTTTTTTTTTTTTTTTTTTTTTTGCGGTACTGGGAATTGAACTCAGGGGCATTCTACCTCCGAGCTATACCCCCAGCCCTATTTTTTATTCTTTATTTTGAAACCGAGTCTCACTAAGTTGCAGAGTGCCTCACTAGGTAGCTGAGGCTGGCCGCGAACCCGGATCCTCTGGTCTCAGCCTCCTGAATGCTGGGATTACAAGCGTGCGCCACCACGCCCGGCTCCCATTTCTTATTCTTTATTTTGAAACCAGGTCTCACTAAGTTGTGGAGTGCCTCACTAGGTAGCTGAGGCTGGCCTCAAACCCGGATCCTCCGGTCTCAGCCTCCGGAATGCTGGGATTACAATCGTGCGCCACCACGCCTGGCTCCTCACAACACACTTCTGACACAGGGTGCACAGAGATTAATTCTGCTGTGGACACCCGCTGAGTGTCCTCCAATTCAATTAAATTCTCACTATCTACCTGGATGGCAATCCCCAAGACTACCTCTCCTCCACTTTGGTTGCCCATCACAAGTGCAGGGTTGTTTACCTCTGCTTCTGACCGGGAGGGGTTCCCACAACCCCCTCCTGGAGCTTGATGAATTTGCTCCAGCAGCTCACAAAGCACAGGGAAATAAGTGCTCACTCTCATTTACCAATTTATTATTATTTATTTTTGTGATACTGGAGATTGAACCCAGGGGCATTCTATCTCCAAGCTACACCTCCAGTCCTTTTGTATGTCTTGTTTTTGAAACAGGGTCTCACTAGGTTGCTGAGATCTCACTATGCTGCTGAGGCTATCCTTGAACCTGCGATCCTTCTGTCTCAGCCTCCGAAATACTGGGATTATGGGCATGCGCCACCACGCCCAGTTTACCAGTTTATTATAAAGGATTTTTCAAAGGATACAGGTGAAGAGATGCCCAGGACGAGGTGTGTGACTTCCATGCCCTCTCCAGGCACCATCCTCTGGGGACATCCACGTTGGCTGCCTGGAAGCTTCCTGAATCCTGTTTTCTGGGTTTTTATGGCAACTCCATTGCATAAGTAGTGATTAAAGCTGGGGCCCCCATGTAGAAATGGACAGAAAGGGTATGATTGAATGCTAATAGACTGGGTAGGGAAACCCGGCAAGGCCAGTCTGTTCAGATTCTTCTGGACCTCTCAGTTGTAGCCTTTCTTTCTCTGGAATGAGGTGGGTCTTATGATCCACTATCAGATAAGGATAGGTCAGAGAATGTCTTTATGATCCCTTCTTAGAAAGGAGTAAAGGCTGGGAAGATTAGAAACGTCCAGGAAAGACGAGTGTTTATGACCTTAGGGAAGAGAACTCCTGGTTTCTATAGCCTGATGTGGGGAGGGAGCTTTGAGGCCTGGAACCTGGACAAAAACTGGAAAAGTAGATAAATAAATATATCTCTATACACACAAATATGTAATCCCAGTTCTTGGGAGGCTGAGACAGGAGGCTCAAAAAAAAAAGTTTACAGCAGATTTTCTTTCTTTTTTTCCCCCAGTACTGCAGATTGAACCCAGGGGTATTCTACCTCTGAGCTACACTCCCAGTCCTATTTTTCAGTCTTTTTCTTGAAATAGGGCCTCATAAGTTGTGGAGAGCCTCACTAGGTAGCTGAGGCTGGCTGCAAACCGGGATCCTCCTGTCTCAGCCTCCCAAGTACTGGGATTACAAGCATGTGCCATCATGCCTGGCTTTGCTGTAAACATTTTTATAAAATGGAGCAGGATCCAATTTGTAAATCTGTATATTTTGAGAATTTAGAATGTGCTTTGATTGAAGGTAACGAGAACTATAAGAACACTTTTCTTTTGCGGTACTGGGGATTGAACTCAGGGGCATTCTACCTCCAAGCTACACCCCCAGTCCTATTTTTTATTCTTTATTTTGAAACTGAGTCTCACTAAGTTGTGGAGTGCCTTACTAGGTAGCTGAGGCTGGCCTCAAACCCGGATCCTCCGGTCTCAGCCTCCCAAATGCTGGGATTACAAGCGTGCGCCACCATGCCCGGCTCTATTTTTTATTCTTTATTTTGAAACAGGGTCTCACTAAGTTTCGGAGGACCTCACTAAGTAGGTAAGACTGGTATCAACCTGGATCCTCCAGTCTCAGCCTCCCAAATACTGGGATTACAAACATGTGCCACCATGCCCAGCTCTTCCTTTTATTCTTATTTGATTATTTATTTATTTATTCATTTATTTTTGTGATGCTGGGTAGTGAACCCCCCGGGCACTCTACCACTGAGCCACACCCCCTACCCTTTATTTTATTTTAAGACAGGGTCTCACTAAATTGCCCAGGCTGGCTTCGAACTTGGAATCCTCTTACTTCAGACTCTAGAGTAGCTGAGATTACAGGCACTTGTCAATGTGCCTGGCTAGGACACTTTTATAAAGCATAAATGTTTGCCGCGAAATAAGTTATACGACAGAACTCTAAGCATAGGGCAGTTTGAAACTACACCACACATCTACAATCACCCAGTAGAAACTCCTATGGGCAGCACTTGCCTTGCTTTCATCTAATTAAGTAACCTATATTCTTCTATTTCTTTCTTTTTCTTTTTTTTTCCGTACTGGGCATTCTACCTCCAAGCTATACCCCCAGCCTTACTTTTTTTTTTGCAGTACTGGGGAATGAACTCAGGGGCGTTCTACTCCCGAGCTATACCCCCAGCCTTACTTTTTTATTCTTTATTTTGAAACCGAGTCTCACTAAGTTGCGGAGTGCCTTCACTAGGTAGCTGAGGCTGGCCGTGAACCCGGATCCACGGGTCTCAGCCTCCCGAATGCTGGGGAGGCGCCCTCTGGCCATCCGCCCGCTCCAAAACTCAACCCAAGGGAGGGGAAGGACTCCAGGAGCCGAAGTCTCCCGCCTAAGAAGCGAAAGCTGATTAAGCCCGGGGCAGTCTCCGAGGGGGTGGGGAGCACGACGCTAGCCTCGGGGGTCCCAATTCGGAGGGTGGAGCCACAGTCCAGCCCTCAGGAAACCTTTCTCTTCCTCCCCCACCCCCGCCAGGTACCGCTAAATCACCGGGCTCTCCGCGAACGCGCATTCTTCTAGGGATTACAGGTGTGCGCCACCCTTTCTGTTTCCGTTTTTTTATCTCGAGACAGCATCTCGCTAAATCACCGGGTCCGGCCTTGAACTTGAGATCCTTCTGCTTTGGCCTTTCTAGTATCTGGGATTATAGGCGTGAGCCACTGCGCCCGACACCAAAGTGGATTTCTGGAAACTACGGCCCTGTAACTTCGGCGGGACGCGGTCCTCCCGCGCGGGAGAGTGGGCGCAGCGGGCGCCCAGTGCTAACTTAGCAACACGGCGGCCGCGCAGCGCGAAGCGTGGTAGCTTTGGTCGCAGGCAGCGCGGCCCCTCGGGCCCCATGGGCGGTGGGGACCTGAGCGCCGGGACGGCGCTGCGACGCCCTTTGCAGCCGGCCACCTCCCCCTCCCCGCCGGCTTTTGCACACGACGCGCCGCGGGCTGCTTCACACGGGGTGGCGAGGGCCGGGGATAAAGCGGGCCGGCGGGCGTGGAGACGCCGAGACGCGGGGCGCAGCGAGCGCGGAGCAGGAGCCGCAGGTGGGTGCGCGCCGCCGAGCGAGTCGGGTGCGTGACATCGAGGGCGCGCCCAGCCAGGCCGCGGGGCGCTGGGCCTCATGGAGGGCCTGGAGAAGCAGCACCTGTTGGACTCCAGCCCCGGATCCGGGTAAGGCTAGAGCTGGAGCAGGGCGGGAATTCGGGCGGCATCAGACGCACCCGTGGTTGGCCGTCCTGGCTGTGGGTTGTTTTGTCTGCGTCTGGATCTGTGACCATGCAGGAGGGATGGGGTGAGACAAGAGAAAGAGGAAATTGACCGTGGCCCCACGGCCCGGCCCAGAGTCTTCTCCCTCCTGGAGGAGCACACATTGTGACCCCTGCCAGCTGGGCAGAAGACTGCGGTCTGATACCTGGAGCTCCGCCCCCAGCTCAGCGCTTTGACCCGGAGTTCCCTCTACTCTGGGAGGCCCGAAGTTCTCAACTGCGCCGGGTCTGAGAGCTGCTCGCTCCACCCGACAGCCTATCCCTTGGCAGTTCCCAGGGTCTATGCCCCTCCAGGCCTGCCCTGGGGGGACCCCTGGACCAAGGCTACAAGACTCCCATTCCCCCAGGCTGTCACCTGATCACTCCAAAGGGACTGCGGAGTTTGGAGTGTCTTTAGCTATGTATCCTTTCTGTTGGATACGTGGGAATGCCGAGGCCCCACAAGAGATGGGACCCTAGTCAGCCCTGCAGGCTCCCACCTCCTAGCTGAATGTTCCCTCCCCAGGTCATACATAGGGTCTCTGTGGCAGGAGGGGACTGGCTGGATCCCTCTGCCCCAGCCTGGCCTGGATTTGCAGACCATTGAACTGGCAGCCCAGAGCAACCATTACTGCCATGCCCAGAAGGGCCCTGGCAGTCACCTTGACCCCAAGAAGGAGAAGGCCCGGCGCCAGCTCTATGTGGCCTCTGCCATCTGCCTGTTGTTCATGATCGGAGAAGTTATTGGTAAGAACTTTTGTGGTAATTAAATGCCGTTGGTGGGCGGTCTGGATGTTCCCAGTAGCCTCATTTATTGAACACTCACCATGCCAAGCCCTCTATCTACACGGTATCACATGCTGTTCTCTCAGCAACCTTGTGCTGTCCTATGTGTGCTGTGATTCTTATTTTACAGGTGATAAAACTAAGGTATGTTGAGCCGGGCGTGGTGATGCAGGCTTGTAATCCCAGCATTTGAGAGGCTGAGACTGGAGGATCCCAGTTTGCAGCCAGCCTCAGCTACTTAGTGAGGCCCTCTGCAACTTAGTGAGACCCTGTTTCGAAATAAAGAATAAAAAAATAGGGCTGGGGATGTAGGTGAGAGGTAGAGCGCCCCTGAGTTCAATACCCAGTGCTGCAAAAAAAAAAAAGGCAAGCAAGCAAGAAAGAAACTAAGGCATGTTAAGATTAAGTAACCTGCCAAGGTAGTTCAGGGAAGTCCTGAATGCCTAGAGGGAAAGAACATTTACTTCGTACCTACTGTGCTTTCCGGTACCTATTTGAACTTGATTTCCACATTCACCCTCTAAGCAGATATCGTTAACCCATTTCACAGACAGTGGAAATTGAGGCCCAGAGAGTCACTTGCTCATGGTTATACAGTTAATGGGCCTAGAGGTCTTGAATGAATTGGGTCTCCCAGAGCCTGTGGTTTCCCTGCTGCGTGCATCATGGGGGAGGTGGCCCTTGGGGAACTTCGAAGGGCCCTCACCCTCCTGGCCCTTCCGTTACAGGTGGCTACCTGGCACACAGCCTGGCCATCATGACCGATGCAGCCCACCTGCTCACTGATTTCGCCAGCATGCTCATTAGTCTCTTCTCTCTCTGGATGTCCTCCAGACCAGCCACCAAGACCATGAACTTCGGCTGGCAGCGAGCTGGTGAGGACCCCAATCAGGTTGAGAAAGGGTGCACCAGAACTGGGGTTCTTAGGGTGGATCCCTAAGCGAGGCCCAGAGGGTAGCTTGGGTGGGGGAAGGGGCCTCTGTCCTCTGGGAACCCCCAATCTAAAGGGTCAGCCTTGTCCCAGCTATCCAGGAGCTCCTAGTCTGCAGGGAAGCAAAGTTTACCTGCTTAAGAAAGCCGTGGCCCCTGAACTTCAAATGACAATGGCACTAATGCTGCACAAGTCCATGGCTCAGCTCTGGGGGGCGGGGGAGGTCAGAGCCTGCTGGAAGACCTGGCTTTAAACACTTTAGTTTAAATACCTCTCCCCTCAGAAACCTACCTGGTTGCCAGCTGAACCGAAAGTATGTATTTTATTTTATTTATTTATTTTTGCGGTACTGAGGGTTGAACCCAGGGGCATTCTACCTCCAAGCTATACCCCCAGCCCTATTTATTTATTTATTTATTTATTTATTTATTTATTTATTTATTTATTTATTTATTGGTACTGGGGATTGAACTGAGGAGCATTCTACATCTGAGCTACACCCCCAGTCCTATTTTTTATTTTTTATTTTTTTGCGGTACTGGGGATTGAACTCAGGGGCATTCTACCTCTGAGCTACACCCCCAGCCCTATTTTTTATTCTTTATTTTGAAATGAGTCTCACTAAGTTGTGGAGGGCCTCACTAGGTAGCTGAGGCTGGTCTCGAACCCGGATCCTCCAGTCTCAGCCTCCCAAATGCTGGGATTACAAGCATGCACCACCGCGCCAGGCGGTTTTTTCTTTATTTTGAAAGTCTATTTTTTATTTATTTTGACACAGGGTCTCACTAAGTTTGAGAGGGCCTCACTGAATAACTGAGGCTGGCCTGGAATCTATGGTCATCCTGTCTCAGCCTCCCAAATACTGGGATTAAAGCATGCACCACCACACCTGGCGAAAATCGTTTTTTTTTTTTTTTTTTTTTTTTGGTACTGGGGATTGAAGCCAGGAGAATTTTGCCTCTGAGCTACACCCTCAGCCCTATTTTTTATTCTTTATTTTGAAATGGTCTCACTAAGTTGCAGAGAGCCTAAGCAGCTAAGGCTGGCCATAAACCTGTGATCTTCCTGTCTCAACCTCCAAAGTACTGGGATTACAAGTATGCGCCACCACACCCGGCTTCAAAAGTATATATTTTAACCAGACAGGTTTTTTTTTTCTATGTAAAACAAGGTTGACCCAGATGCCCAGATGAGGGTTTTTTTTTTTTGCATTACTGGGGATTGAACCCAGGGACATTCTCCCTCTGAGCTATACCCCCAGTCCTTTTTTTTTTTTTTATTCTTTATTTTGAAACAGGGTCTCACTAAGTTGTGGAGGGCCTCACTAAGTAGCTGAGGCTGGCTGAGAACCTCCAGTCTCAGCCTCCTAAACTGAGATTACAAGCATGCACCACCACGCCCGGCTCCTAGCCCTTTCTTTAATTTTCTTTTTTTTTTTTTTCTTTTTTTTTTTTGGTACTGGGGATTGAACTCAGGGGCATTCTACCTCTGAGCTACACCCCCAGTCCTATTTTTTATTCTTTATTTTGAAACAGAGTCTCACTAAGTTGCGGAGGGCCTCACTAGGTAGCTGAGGCTGGCCTTGAACCCGGATCCTCCGGTCTCAGCCTCCCTCCCGAATGCTGGGATTACAAGCGTGCGCCACCACGCCCGGCGTCTTTAATTTTCTTTTGAGACAGGGTCTAACCAGTTGCCCAGGCTGGCCTCAAGCATGTGATTCTCCTATCTCAGCCTCCCAAGTACTAGGATTACAAGATGTGTGTCGCCACACCCAGCCCCAGATGACTTCTAAATTCCTTCCTGCTATGACATTCTAGCTGGGCATCCTGGCTATTCAGGAGACAGGCCAGCGTGGGTTTCAAAAAGGGCTGGACAAGTGGGGCATAGTGGTGTATGCCTGTAATCCAGTACTTGGGAGGCTGAGATAGGAGCAGTCCAGGTTCAAGGCCAGGCTCAATAACTTTTTTTGTGTGTGTATATGTGGTACTGGGGATGGAACCCTGGGGCCTTCTACCTTCAAGCTTTACCCCCAGACTTATTTTTTTATTCTTTTTTTTTTTTTTTTTTTTTTTGCGGTACTGGGGATTGAACCCAGGGGCATTCTACCTCCGAGCTACACCCCCAGCCCTATTTTTTATTCTTTATTTTGAAACTGAGTCTCACTAAGTTGTGGAGTGCCTCACTAGGTAGCTGAGGCTGGCCTCGAACCCGGATCCTCCAGTCTCAGCCTCCCGAATGCTGGGATTACAAGCGTGTGCCACCACGCCCGGCTATTCTTTATTTTGAAACAGGGTCTCATGAAGTTGTGGAAGGCCTCACTAAGTAGCTGAGGCTGGCCACAAACCTGTGATCCTCCTGTCTCAGCCTCCCAAGAACTGGAATTACAAGCATGTGCCAGCACGTCTGCCTCTAAACTCAACAACTTAATGAGATCTTGTTTCAAAATAAAAAATAAAATAGGGCTGGGGTATATCTCAGTGATAGAACACCCCTGAGTTCAATCTCCAGTACCCCCCCCCCCACACACACACACACGGCTGGAGATGTAGTAGCTTGGTGGAGAAGTACTTGCCTAGCATGTGCAAGGCCCTGGGTTCCATCCTCACTGCTGCAAAAATAGATAAATAGCTCTGACATTCTCTGATATGCCAGTCACACCTTCGGCAGAGCCCTGTGGCACCCAGAGGGAGGAGGGAGCATGGCGCTGGAGAGGCCCCCTCAGCCATAGGGCCCTGTGCTTAAGTTGTTGTGGGTTGGATTCTTCCCCAGAGATCCTGGGAGCCCTGCTGTCTGTGCTGTCCATCTGGGTCGTGACTGGGGTGCTGGTGTACCTGGCTGTGGAGCGTCTGGTCTCTGGGGACTATGAGATCGAAGGGGGCACCATGCTGATCACCTCGGGCTGCGCTGTGGCGGTGAACATCATGTGAGTGTGGCCCTGGTTCCCACACCTGTCCCCTCCCACATGCATACCCCTGTTTGCTCTTGGTGGAAGGAGGCCATGCCGTAGTCCAACACCGGCCACAGGGTCAGAATTTCTCTAGTGGTCTGAGCCCTGGCACCTGGGACTTCCAGATCCTGCAGTAGACCTAGGCCAAGGACATGGGGGCTATAAATCTGAGCCCACATCAAGGTACATGTCAGTGAATATCTACAGAGGCCTCATCTGCAGTCATGAGACCAAGTCTAGTTTATAGATTTCCAAACTTACTGGCTTACTGCCTCTCTTCAGAAAAAAATATTACTCAGTGACTCCTAGGCACTTCCCACTGCCTCTTTATTTTTACATAAACCAGATTCTTTTTTTTTTTTTTTTTTTGCGGTACTGGGGATTGAACTCGGGGGCATTCTACCTCTGAGCTAAACCCCCGGCCCTATTTTTTATTCTTTATTTTGAAACTGAGTCTCACTAAGTTGCAGAGTACCTTACTAGGTAGCTGAGGCTGGCTGTGAACCCAGATCCTCTGGTCTCAGCCTCCCGAATGCTGGGATTACAAGCGTGCGCCACCACGACTGGCTTCCCTATTTTTTATTCTTTATTTTGATACAGGGTCTCACTAAGTTGTGAAGTGCCTCACTAGGTAGCTGAGGCTGGCCTCAAACTCAGATCCTCCGGTCTTAGCCTCCCAAATGCTGGGATCAAAAGCGTGCGCCACCGCGCCCGACTTTTTTTTTTTTTTTTTTTTGCGGTACTGGGGATTGAACCCAGGGGCATTCTACCTCCGAGCTACAGCCCCAGCCCTATTTTTTATTCTTTATTTTGAAACTGAGTCTCACTAAGTTGCGGAGTGCCTCACTAAGTAGCTGAGGCTGGCCTCAAACCTGGATCCTCAGGTCTCAGCCTCCCAAATGCTGGGATTACAAGCGTGCGCCACCACGCCTGGCTATTCCTTATTTTGAAACAGGGTCTCACTAAGTAGCTGAGGCTGGCAGTCTCAGCCTCCCAAGTACTGGGATTACAAGCATGTGCCACCACACCTGGCAAACCAGATTCTTTTTCAAGCTGATATGGCTGAAATCAGAGGAGCAGTGATGCTTGGGACTTGGGGAACTCATTGGGGCCCTCTCTCCCTGGTTCAGTGGCCTCAGTTTCCCCAGCTGTAACATGATGAAGTGAACTAGATGACCTGCACGTCGCCCTCCTGCTTTGAAATTTGGTGCTGGGGCATTGTGCCCAGACTCAACCCAACCGTGGAGCTGAGCCCTTTGTCCTGTGGCTCTGATTCAAGGCCATGGCGGGGAGGTTCCCCAGTTGGCCTAAACGCATCATGCAGAATGCCGGGGCTTGAGATTTTTGCTCCACTCTGTGGCTGATTTGAAGCCTTTACTGCTATCTCAGTGAACCCTGGGCTTTCTTTCCACTTGTGTAGAATGGGGTTGATCCTCCACCAGTCTGGCCATGGGCACAGCCATGGCCATGGGCACAGCCATGATGACACCGGCGAGCAGGAGGGGAACACCAGTGTCCGAGCTGCCTTCATCCATGTGATTGGGGACTTTGTGCAGAGCATTGGCGTCCTGGTGGCAGCCTATATTTTATACTTCAAGGTCAGCTGGGGACAAGGAGGCTGGGGCAAGGGTGGGGGAGTGGATCACCTGGGGCTCCTATCTGCACCAGATCCTAGCTCGCTCCCAGTTCTAGGCAAAAGGGTGGGGAGAGTAAAGGAACATTTATCCTATACCTATAACACCAGCCCTCTGATCTTCACAATTCTGAAAGGGAGAGAGGGTTTTCTGAAGTTCAGAAAGGTTCAGTGACTTGTAAAATGTCACACAGCTGGTAAATTGTGGAACCATATTCAAACCCAGGATTGTATGCTGCCAAACCCTGGGTGTCAGCCCTCATGCAGAGGCAGTGAGGGGGCATGGAAAGAGCCGGGCACTCACTGTTAAAGATAAGCTGGGTGTGGTGGTGCTTGTAAGGCTGAGGCAGGAGGGTCACAGGTTCAAGGACAAGTAACTTAATGAGACCCTGTCTCAAAATAAAAAATAGGGCAGGGGATGTAGCTTGGAAGTAGAGTGCCCCTGGCTTCAATCCTCAGTACCACACAAAAATAAAATACAGGGCTGGGGATGTAGCTCATGGTAGAGCGCCCCTGGGTTCAATCCTCAGTGGAAGGAAGTTGGGAAGGAAAGACTGAGAGGCAGGGTGTGGCTCATGCCCACCCTGAGTAGGAGGGGAGAAGGGAAGCTGAGGTACCGACTGAGCCCCAGGCCTGCCCTTCCCTTTTCCTGTAGCCAGAGTACAAGTATGTGGACCCCATCTGCACCTTCTTCTTCTCCATCCTGGTCCTGGGAACAACCTTGACCATTCTGAGAGATGTGGTCCTGGTGCTGATGGAAGGTAAGCAGGACTTTGGGCTCCCTTTTGGTTCTTGGCTCTCAAGCTCTAATGGGGTGAGTGTGTGTGTGTGTGTGTGTGTGTGTGTGTGTGTGTGTGTGTGTGTGTGTTTTCCCAGCACTTCGCAGGGGAGCCAGGGTCTGGAGTCCAGCACAGTCTGGAAAGCCTCCTGGAGCCCTGGGTTGATCTTGGCCTTGGTTGGGTCCTTGGTGTTCCAGTTCCTGGAACTGTCCCTGACCATGCCTGCCCTTCCCCCAGCTCCAGGGTGTCTCCTCCCCTGCTGGAGTGTGACCTCCCTGCCTAGGCAGTGGCTTCTGTAGCACACGGAGCTCCAGGCTGATCCTACAAGTTTCCTCAGTCTCTAGTTGCCTTCCCTCGGGAAGAGGGGGGCCAGGTTGTACTCCGCATGCATGGGGACAGTACAGGGCTCAGAAGAGGACAGGCAGTCTAGGACAAGGGCCCAGGCCATGCCCTTGCCTCTGGAGGCGGGTCAGGAGGTGGAGAATGGTCAGTCATTCACTGGGCCTTTTTTTTTTTTTTTTGCAGTACTGGGGATTGAACCCAGGGGCATTCTACCTCCAAGGTACAACCGCAATCCTATTTTTTATTCTTTATTTTGAAAACAGGGTCTCACTAAGTTTTGGAGGGCCTCACTAAGTAGCTGAGGCTGGTGGCGAACCCAGATCCTCCAGTCTCAGCCTCCCAAGTACTGGGATTACAAGCGTGTGCCACCACGCCTGGCTTCACTGGGCCTTTCTTGTCCTTTAGGGCCTTGGGCCATGGTCATGGGTATCCATCTGGCCAGGGTCAGTTTGGAGTGGAAAAGGGTGCTGGCCTGGGGATGGCAGAAGTGTTTAGCTGTAGGTCAGAGCTTTTCCTCCAAGAAAATCTAGATAAAAGTAATGATGATGATGATGCCACCTCAGGTGGGTCAGGGGTTCTCAGGTTCTGATCTGCTTTTCTTCTTCCCATTAAAAATAAACACAGCTAGCCGGGCATGGTGGCGCATGAGGTTTGAGGACAGTCTCAGCAAATAATGGGACTCAGCAATGTAGCAGATTGTGTTTCAGAATAAAATAGGGCTGGGGGTGTAGCTCAAAGGCAGAATGCCCCTGGGTCCAATCCCCAGTACTACAAACAAACAAAACACTTATTGAGCCCCTACTGTGAGCCAGGCACTGTCCTAGTGGTGAACTACAGACTGCCCTACTCTGGAGTTTTCATTCTAGAAAAGGAGACATGAGTGAAGAAAGTCAAGCATGGTGGTGCACCCTTGTAATCCCAGTACTTGAGAGGCTAAGACAGGAGGACCCGGGTTTGAGGCCAGCCTCAGCTACTCATTGAGGCCCTCCACAACTTAGTGAGACCCTGTTTCAAAATAAAGAATAAAAATAGGGCTGGGGGTGTAGCTCGGAGGTAGAATGCCCCTGGGCTCCAGCCCTAGTACCACACACACACACACACACACATAAGAGTGAAGGAAATGTAGCTGCAGGGCTGTGTGACGGAGAGTTCTGAGGTGGAGGTCATGCAGCACCTGGTGGCCCTGGAGACCCTCGCTGAGGGGAGGCCACTGGAGCAGCAGGAGGGAGGGGCCGTAGCCTTTAGCCCTGTCCCTGTCTTCTTCAGGAACTCCCAAAGGCGTGGACTTCACAGCTGTGCGGGACCTGCTCCTGTCGGTGGAGGGGGTGGAAGCCCTGCACAGCCTGCATATCTGGGCGCTGACCGTGACCCAGCCGGTGCTGTCTGTCCACATCGCCATTGGTGAGTGGTTGGGACCCTTGGGCGGGGTGTCGCAGAGGCAGCCACAGGCCCGGGGGCCAGCCCTGGTGGTTCTTGCAGAGCCCCCACATGGAGCTGGCCTCATTTTGAGAACTCTACACATTGCTTCCTTCGCTCACCATGCTTTATTTATCCTGGAAGGAAATGAGGGGTGGAGTGGTGGTCCAGTCCTTACCCAGGGGCTTCCTGTCTGCTGGTGGCAGACTCCTAGCCTAAGGCTGGTGCTTTTCCTGCTCTTTCAGGCCTGCAGCAGGTATGGGGCTGGGAGGGGCAGGCAGTGTAGGAGTGGAATCTGGAGGGCTCTTCATGCCTGTGGTCGCCTACCCTGTTCTGCTGGGCTTAGGCATGAGGCTCAGGCTTCTGATTTGTTCCAGTAAGCCAAGTGTGAGTAACAGTTCTCTGGTGCCTCCCCCATGTTTCCGAACTCAGCTCAGAATGCAGACGCCCAGGCTGTCCTGAAGGCTGCCAGCTCCTGCCTCCAGGGGAAGTTCCACTTTCACACCATGACCATCCAGATCGAGAACTACTCTGAGGACATGAAGGACTGCCAAGCGTGCCAAGGCCCCTCGGACTGACTGCCTGGCCAGAACCTGCAGGTGGCTGGACTGAGTGTCCCGCAGGTCCAGCCAGGACTCTGCCTACCCTGCGCTGTTAGACACCTCTCTCTCTCTCTAAGCTCAGGGTGAAGCCTTGCCCACTCCTGGAGGGGACCTCTTCCAGGCCTCTCCCAACTGACCACGGCCAGCCGCAGGTGGGGACCCATGGGTGTAAAGCCCGTGTGACCCTGCTCCTCTGCCCCTGGGTCAGCTCCTGCAGCGCCGTGTTCTGCCCAGTCCTCAGCTAATGCCATCCTGACACTCAACAGGGGTGGCACTGAGGCCTGACGACAGGGACACCGGGCTCAGGGTTTCCTCACTGACCGGCTCTCCCAATGACATCAGGATTGACTTGCTTTAAGAAGTACTGGTACACAGCCCCTTCTGCCATACCGATATGGTTTAAGGAGTCTGTGGGGTGGGGGAGTTATGAAGACCCCCCACACTCATAAGAGTCTCCGTGAGATGAGGCCTATCTGTGCCTTGGCCACTTTGGCCGGGGGCCGGTGTTTCCCTTTTCTGGAGCAAGAGACTTTTCACGAGGAGGTGAAGACGTGGCTGTTTCCTCTTACCTTATCCCCCCTCCCAGCCCAAGAAGCTGTACACAGACAGCCTAGCCAAGGGGCGGGAGCAGAGAATTCAGCTGGGATCCTGCAATCACCACCTCACAGCCCTGGGCGGCTCCTCTTGCCTGATAGTCTCAGGGGACTTCTAACCTGACAGCATGTGTGACTGAGCCAGCACCATTGCCTTCGTGGCCTGACCTGGTGGGAACATGGGGCTGGAGGACTTAGCCCAGGGTCTGAGTAGGAGAGTTGAGCCTGGGGTTGGTGTGTGAAATATGGACTTGAGGACTGGTTCATGTTTATAATACGCAAGAGGAGAGAGGAGACCTGTCCCTGCCTCCTAGAGGCAGTACCCCGCCACTGTGAGCAAGTGCCTCTTAATTCTCATCTGGAGACAAGAATGTAACACCTACCTCAAGGGCTGCTGTGAAGACAGAGTCAAAACCTGCCAGCACCTGGGGGTTGTGGAATAGTGGTTCTTTTGATCTTCATCTTAGAAAGCCCAGACTGTGAACCGAGACTGTGAGAAGCCAGGTGGACTTTGAAGCCTCTCCTCTCCAGGGGCAGCACCGAGTCTGTCTTGACTGTCCTGGCCGGTGGTGGGAGGAGAGGAGCCTGGTTGCTTTCTTCTCCCTTTGAGCTTTTCCCACCTATGAACCGACCTCAGCCAGGTGTGGTGGCCCATGCTTGTAATTCCAGTACTTGGGAGGCTGAGACAGGAGGATCACAGGTTTGCAGATAGCCTCAGCACTTAGTGAGGCCCTCTGCAACTTAGACCCTGTTTCAAAATAAATAAAATCAGCCAGGCGTGGTGGTACGCACTTGTAATCCTAGTACTTGGGAGGCTGAGACAGAAGGATCACAGGTTAGGGTTAGGGTACATTCCTGTAATCCCCAGTACTTGGGAGGCTGAGACAGGAGGATTGCAGGTTTGAGGACAGCCTCAGCAAGTAGTGATACTCATTAATCTAGCGAGGTCTCATTTTCAAAATAAAAGAATAAAATAGGACTGGGGGTGTAGCTCAGAGGTAGAATGCCCTGGATTCAATCCCCAGTACTGCAAAAAGAAATAAACCAACCTCTCTGTCTTTGTAGCTTTGACTCAGATTCCCTGTGATCTGGACCAGGGGGTCCTTCAGCCCCTCCAGGTGTGTGGCCTGGAGGTGGTGGGAGGGACCACTGGTGACTGCTCTACTTTACCACAGTCTGGGACCTGGATCCTGGGCTTTGCTGTATGCCATGTCCTTATCTCCCCTCAAGACAGTCATTGCTGTCCTCCATTCTTATGAGAAGACAGGCTCAGAGGCTGAGTCACCTGCCTACAGTTGCACAGCCAGTCTGAGGCAGGTCTGGGATTTCTGCCTCTTCCCCTAAGCCACCCATAGAGCGAGGGTGGGGACAGGCTCTGGGGTGCATGTTGTACAGTATGAGCCCCTGAGTCCAGCAGGGCCCACCCCAAGGGCACAACCATGCCAAGGTAGCTCTGTGTCCTGGGTGCCTCTCCCTGGCTGGGCCTCCTGCAGCGAGCCCTCCCCACTCTTGGAAGACTGCCTGGGCTACAGCTGTGTACTTCCTCACCCACCCGCAACTGTTCTTGACCCTGGATCAGACTGCTAGCCCCCACCCTGTAATCTCCATTCCCCCGGCACCTTGAGCCTCTGACAGCCCTCTGCCTCCCAGGGTTCAACCCAGCTGTGACAGGCCCAGGGGAGGACCTGAATCACCCAGGGCCAGAGGTTGAGCTGGACATGGGGGCGGGAGGCCTCAAGGGACAGCATGTTCCAGCCAGCAACCTTGTCACGGGAGTTTCCAGAGCTGAGAAGCCATCAAAGCAGGAAAACACCCGACACCCTGGGCCTGGGCTGGACCCCCGCCTCCTCCCCCCGAGTCGCCCAGGCTCTGGGTGAGAGCAGAGCACCCGCCCCGCAGCTGCTGCAGGGTATTTATAGCCTAAGCGTGAGGAGGCAAGGACACGAACTTTATTTCGGAAGTGATAATTCCAGTTCCAGGTGGATGGGCCCCGGAAAACTGGCGTCCCCCGCTCCACTCAACCCTCACCTATGAAACTAGCGATGGCCCTCCTCCCGCCCAGCCCACCTGGAAATGGGCCCTTACTGAATTCTAAGTGTGCAGGACAAAGGGTTGACGCTATTCTTTCTTTCTCCGATTTTCAGACCTGGAGCTGCATACACTACAGACCCTCTACACCCGCATTCCGCCCCCTCCTCACCAGGTTGTGGTTTAAAGCGCCACCCACTTTTAAGAGACCGCGGGGCGGTGCTGACCTCTAGTGGCCCAGGTCGGTAATGCAGGTGCCTGGCAGAGCCGGAGCCTACGATCCCAGGCGCCGCAGGGACGCATTCCTCTGCTTCCCTGCCCCTCTTTGCGTCTTCGCTGGGGCGCGAGGATTGAGCTTGACAATTCAGGCGTCTGCAGATAGCTACCTTCTGTGCGGACTAGGAGGAAGGAGAGGGGACGGAGTCTTGTCTCTCAGCACACCCTGTCCACACTCCGCCATGCAGGCATACAGTTAATGTCTCTTCCATCTATCTATTCGTCACATACTTAGGGCACACCTGCCAGACCAAAGAGAAAGGAAAGCGATCTGCCGTCTGGGGCCCCCATGTGAGTCCTGGGGCCCCGATGGTGTACACATTTCCAACTAGCGTACACAGGGCTGGAACCTCGACAGCCTGAAGGAGACCGAAACCGTCGGGGTGAGTGTGAGAGTCAGGAAAGGATCTGAAAGACAAGTAGAAGTTAGCTCCGCGGAGAAGCGATGATCAGCTTTTCAGGAACTGGCTCAGCCTACGCGGAGGAAGAGCCACGCAGAGCCAGCGGAGCGCAGCCCCTTGCTGCCCGACACCGCCGAGTTAGAGGGAGGGAGGGAAGGCCCCGCCCCTCAGGGCTCCTGGGCCATGATTGGCTGATCGGAATCTGACGTTGCCCGAATGGCTTTCGTGATTGGTTGTCCGGTACCCTTCAGGCAGGTGCAGCGCAGCGTGGGGGGCCGGCTAAGTCCTCCTCGGTTCTTAGAGTTTCTCCAGGTTTCGGTACTTCTTGCGCTGCACTGACACCGGGTCCTTGAACAGCACCGGGTCTAAACGCAAGCGAGAGGACACCAGGGGCATCTGACCGAACTCTGTCACCATCTGGTTCATGCAGTTCCAAGCGGGGGGTTGTGGCTCTGGTCCGGGCCCTGGGTCCCCAGGAACCTAAGAAGTGGAGGAGAAATGCCTCCATGGATTTCTCTGCCCTTCTCGGCCTCCCGCCTGCCTACAGCAAGTACTTGATCATTGAGAGGAATCCTCCCTCGCTTCCTCCCCCAGCCCGTGCCCTCCCAGTGCCGCCCCGACCTGTGGCCCCTCACCTGCACAGCAGCCTCCTGGTGCTGCTTGCCATAGGGCACCTTGATAGGGGGCAGCTTGGTGACTGCTGCTACTAGGAAGTTCATAAAGACATCTACACAGGTGGGTGACTCATCTGCCAGGGTCCTCAGAGCCTGGGGCAGGGCGTGGGTGAAGAGGGTGTGGTAATACCTGGGCAGAGAGGGAGGACAGGGAGAAGCTACAGCCGAGTTTACCCCTCCCCCGCCCCGCCCCCATTCTCCTTCCTCCTGACCTCACCTCTCTCTGGCCCCAAGCCTCTCTCCAAAGCCCCTCCCAGCCTCACAGAGCTCCCATCCCTGGTATGAATGGCTTGCAGCCTCTGCTTGTCTGCAGGCAGTGGTGGCCCCTCCTCTCTCCTTGGGGCCCACAGCCTGGGCTCAAGGTCAGAGCCAAACTTGGAGAGGGGATGGATCAGCTGGTTCTAAAGCCATCAAACATGGCTGCCCAAAGATGGCTTCAGGAAGGCTTCGGATTAACCAGACTGATGCTGCTGGGGTGAGCCTCACTTCACAGCACGTCCTGCCCCCAACAGAACAAGCTGGGCCCAGCCCGCAGACAAAGCGTTATTCTTCACTCTATTAAGAATTCCCTGCAGAGCTCCTGGATAAATCTACAAAAAGTCCCAGGTTGCACAGATTTGTTTAAAACATGTCTAAGGAATCCTTCTAAAGATGTCCTCCAGAATCCCAGTCTCTGCCCCAAGACTGGGGTGCTTCCATGCAGATTAGAGAAGCCCCAGGATGGTTCTTAACCAATCACACCCAAAGTTGTAAAGTCTTAGGACCATTCTCTTATCACTCCACCACCACCAAACCTAAATACTGTCTTTACCCATTAAGTGGTTCTACTTAACACTAGCTATTTGTTGAACATCTGCGTACTAGAGATCGCTGGTTTGAACATGCCACCCCTGGAGGTATACTCATCCCATTTTATAGGCCAACAAACTGAACCTGAAGTGGAGAGGCTTGCCCAGGATCGCATGACTACAAAGTGGCAGATCTGGGCCTTGAACCCATATCTCTAAGCGCTAAGCCACCCGCTCCTGGCTCAGGGACGGAGTCTCCAGCCCTCTGATTCCCGTGCCAAGTTGGGCATTTGTACCTATGGTAAAAGGCAGCTGTGGTGAGAACCATGGAGAATTCGTTGGCCGTCTCAGCACTGTAGCCCCAGCGACCCCTGGCCTCATCCCAGAAGTGGCTCCACGTCAGAAAGCCCACCATCCTCTCTGGAAAGCTCTGCCACACCACAAAGGCAAAGTCTACCTGGAGAGGGATTTAAGTGAGCTGTGAGGAAGGACTTCCTGTCCAACTAGGAACATCCTTGTATCCTATGGCGGTAAGGCCAGCCTGGCTGAGGGACTGGGAGCCATTTGTGACTGACACAAATGCTTCTGGGGATTCACAGGGGACTTTCTCAGATGGGAGCCACAAAAACAATGTTCTCAAAAGACTCTGTGGGAGCATGGCATGGTGGTGCACGTGGTGGTGCACGCTTGTAATCCCATACTTAGGAGATTGAGACAGGAGGATCACAGGTTCATGGCCAGCCTCAGCTACTTAGTGAGGCCCTCTGCAACTTAGTGAGACACAGTTTCAAAATAAAAGAATAAGCTGGGCCATGCTGGCGCACGCTTGTAGTCCTACATTTGGGAGGCTGAGACCAGAGAGAGGATCCAGGTTTGAGGCCAGCCTCAGCTACCTAGTGAGGCACTCCATAACTTAGTGAGGCCCTGTTTCAAAATAAAGAATAAAAATAGGGCTGGGGGGTGTAGCTTGGAGATAGATGTCCCTGGGTTCAATCCCTAGTAAAACACACACACAACTCTTTGGAAGACTTCTGTTAGGTTTCTAAAGAGGGGGCTGTCTGGCTTGCTCCAAGGGTCTCCAAAGCAAAAGGCTGAACCTCAGGACCTCTGGGTGCCTGAAGGGCTGCCAGTGCCCTTGGCCTCTGTCCTCTCCTGACTGGCCTCCTCTTGGGCCCAGCCCTCACCTCACTTGTGGAAAGACTGCTGCGGGCATCGAGGCTGAGGACGGCATCTGTGCTGATGGCGCTGTGCGGCAGGAAGCGGTCGCTGACCTGTGGTGGGAGGGGTAATACGGGAGCCCCCAAACCCAATGAGAAGGAGCCCTTCAAGCATGACGTGGAAGGAAGGGCTGCAAATGCAGCAAGGCTGCCCAGACTCAGTTTACCTTTCTGCTTTTCAGTGTCCCCTTTGGTAAAATGTAGCAATTGGTGTCTAGGGGCCCTTCAGTTTTGCCATCTCAGGTTTCTTCCATTGTCATATTAGATACATCAACCCCCGGAGGGGCTGTCAAACAACCCTCATTTGAAAGCAACAGGTCTGGAGAGATGGAGGGACTAGCCCAGAAGCACACAGCAAGCAGGCGGCCGGACCCAGCCGGCCTCACAGAGGCCCCCCCTTCCCAGCCCAATCTGCTGCCTCTCTCCCTGCGTCCCCATGACCCCCGGCTTCTCCCCACCCCTCATCCACACACCCCTCTGCCTTCTCTCAGCACATAAGGCTCTGGAAGCACAATTCTCGGGCCAGGGAAGGAAGGGGATCATTGCGACCCCCGGTCAGACTTTTTTAGGTCCTTGTCGAAGTCTCTGGCTTGGGCTCAGACCCAAGTGGAACGCCCTGTACGCCCTGCCTAGTTTCCAGCACAGGCCCGTCCGTGCCCCTCCCCATCCCTCACCTTCCGGCGCCCCTCAACGACGGTGAGGGGCACTGCTGTCTCTGGCCACCTGGATGGGAGTGGTCTCTCACTGCTCCAGAGAACCGTGATCTAGGAGGAAAGGCGGGGGTGGGGGTGATTCAGGGGTCTGAGATGGAAGAGGTTCCAGCAGTGAGCTTTCTCAGGGGGTAAGGGATAGGGGCGAGTAGCTGCACATGCGCGGGTGAGAGGCTGGCTTGGTTGGATCCAAGGACCTTTCATTGGCACCCTGCCCTTGTCTCTGGGGCTTCCAGAAGGCAAGAATTCTGGTGTGGTTCTGTTAGCCCCTAGTCTGGGCCCTGACTCCCCGCCCCAACCCCATCTTCTCTCTAAGGTCATTCCCAGCGCAACCCAAATGTCCCATCCATGGAGCTCTTCCTTCTGCCACCGGGCTCAGCTGCTTCTTCCCTCTGCCAGAGGAAATGCTAGCTGAATCCCAATCCTGGGACAGAATCCTCTTGCTTTTTTTTTTTCTTCATCATCATCTATCCTGGCCTGGCCCAGGAAATGATTGCTGAATGAATGATTACTCCTCCCCCAAGAGGCACCAGCTTTTCTTTTCTTTCTTTCTTTCTTTCTTTTTTTTTTTTTTTTTTGGCGGTACTGGGGATTGAACTCAGGGGCATTCTACCTCTGAGCTACACCCCTCCCCCAAGCCCTATTTTTTATTCTTTACTTTGAAACAGGGTCTCACTAAGTTGTGGAGTGCCTCACTAGGGAGCTGAGGCTGGCCGAGAACCTGGATCCTCCTGTCTCAGCCTCCCAAATGCTGGGATTACAAGCGTGAGCCACCACGCCCGGCTGGTCCATCAGTTTTCATTGGCATTGTGTGGGGGTGGGGGGAGGAGGGGAGGGACAAGAATCTTAAAGAGGAAGGCAGCCAGCTGGATGTGGTGGCATACGTTTGAATCCTAGTACTTGGGAGGCTGAGACAGGAGGATCCAGGTTTTCGGCCAGTCTAGCTACTTAGTGAGGCCCTCTGCAACTTAGTGAGACCCTGTTTCAAAATAAAAAATAGGGCTAGGGGTATAACTCAGCGGTAGAATGCCCCTGGGTTCAACCCCCAGTACCGCTAAAAAAAAAAAAAAAAAAAAAGAGGAGCCAGGCACAGCGGCCTACACCTGTACACCTGTAATCCCAGTAGTTGATAGGCTGAGACAGGAGGATCACAGGTTTGAAAGCAGCCTCAGCAACTTAGTGAGCTTCTCAGCAACCTAGCAAGACTGTTTCAAAATTTTAAAAATAACGGAGCTTGGTGGCATACACCTATAATCCCAGTACTAGGGAGACTGAGACAGGAGGATCGTAGGTTCGAGGCCAACCATAGCAATTTAGTGAGGCCATGTTTCAACATAAAAAATAAACTAGGTCTGGGGGTGTATCTCACAGGTAGAATGCCCCTGTGTTCAATTCCCAGTACCACAGACAAAAAAAGAAGAAGGCAGCCAAGAACCCTTGGAAATCCTCCCTGCCCCCCCCCCCAATGTGTGGTCATTCTGGTGGTCTAGATGTTTTCCATGGCCCTTCCTGTCCCTTGTCCCCACCCTGGGTCCCAGGACTCCAGCTGGTTAAGGGCACCAACCTGGGCACAGTGCTGGGAGCCTGCCACCGCCTGGATGAGCTTCAGGGGGGCCTGGTCGGGGGCCCTCACCCAGATCAGGGCGCTGAATCTGCTCCTGGGGCGGGAGCCTGGGAGAGGAAACAGGCTGTTAGGGTGGGAGGGGACAGAACCCCCAGGGGAATGACCTGAGTGGGGACCCCAGGAGCCAGGGGAGGTGTTGGGGGCTCAGGGAGGGTCTTGGCCGGGCTCTGTGGATGAGGCTGGGACAGAGTTGGACAGCCTTGAGGGGGACAAGTCCCAGCCCAGGACATACCCCGTTGCAGGTGGTAGAAGGGGAAGTCCTGAGGGCTCAGGGAAAACGCTGGCAGCGCCACAAGTGCCCCTGGGGGGCTGTTCCACAGCAGCGAGGGGTGAGCGGATGCTCCAGAGATCCGGTCCTGCAGAACCTGTGAGAGGCAGGCTGTGTGGAGGAGTGGGAAGTGTGGCCCACGAAATGCAGGCCCTGCGGGCACCAACTAAAAAGAGGCCCTGGTGTAGCCCCAACCTCCCCTTCAGGCTCTGGGGAGGGAAGGGTCAGGAAGCTGAAGTCCAGAGGCGGGGCATCCATGATGGCCTTCCAGAGGTGACAGATGGTGACAGGCTGCCCGCCTTCCCTTCCTTCTTCACTCATGGCAGACATCACTAGCAGGTCCTGACATTCTGTCAGGACTCTGAATCCTGAAAGGTCTCCAGAGTACCCTCCCAACCTGGCACCTGGGCAGCCGCTGGCAGCAGCTGGAGTAGGCACCTGCTTGAATGGATTTTCCCCAGCTGTCCCCTCTACAGAGAGGGGAACTGAGGTTGAGGATCCCAGAGAAGTGTGACCAAGAGCTCACGACCAAGTCTCGGGTTCATCCCCAGCATCAGGGCAGGACCCCCACACTGGGAAGAGGTGGGGCCCAGGAACAGGAGCGCAGAGAGAGGGGGGCAGGATGAAGCGGGAGTCCAGGGAGTCCCCTCACCTCCAGGGTGGTACGGATGACCTTCTCCACCGAGGAGAAGTAGGCGGCCCACAGAAACTGGGTCTGCTGACGCAGGGCGAGAACCCGCGTGGGGGACATCTTCTGGAGGGCAGCCAGGACCTGGGGCACAGACGGAGAAAAGGAGGAGGCCTGGGGCCTTGTTAGGCCCTGACTGGCCATGGGAGGGGAAAACTGAAAGCCCTCCCTCTCCCCATGGCCCTCAGCAGCCACTCTTGCATGGCCATCCAGTCCAGGGGTCACACAGAGCGGGGCTTAACAGACACTCGGTAACCAGGAGACTGTGGTCAGGCTACTTAACCTCTCTGAGCCTCAATTCCTCATCTGTGAAATGCGGATGACAGTACCTCCCTCCTAGGATGGGTGTAAGGATTAAATCGGATGACACATACTGAGTGTACCTCATAGTGAAGGAATCTCTCTGTCTCACTCCTCAGAGGATTCAAGGCAGGCTCACATAGATCTTTTTAGGAGCTTTGCAAAATTATTATTTTGGTACTGGAGAATGAACCCAGGGACATTCTACTCAGCCCTTTTTTGCTTTTTATTTTGAAACAGTCTCCCTAAGTTGCTAAGGGCCTCCATAAGTTGCTGAAGCTGGTCTTGAACCTACAATCCTCCTATCTCAGCCTCCCAAGTACTGGGGTTACAGGCATGTGCTACCATGCCCGACTCTAAGCAAAATTAGTATGATCAGATGGAAGAGTCAGTGCCCCCCACCTTGCCCCGCAGAGGGACTCTGATTTTGGACTGTTTTGCAGCTTTTCCTTAAATTGGGTATTTAAGCACTCTGGGGACAACTAGAGCTGGGCCCTTGGAGATCATCTGGTCTAAATTATCCCACTGTAAGCTGGGCATGGTGGTGCACGTGGGAGGCTGAGACAGGAGGATCGCAGGTTTGCAGCCAGCCTCAGCTATTTAGTGAGGCTCTCTGCAACTTAGTGAGATCCTGTTTCAAAAATAAAGAATAGGGCCGGGCGTGGTGGCGCACGCTTGTAATCCCAGCATTCGGGAGGCTGAGACCGGAGGATCCGGGTTCGCGGCCAGTCTCAGCTACCTAGTGAGGCACTCTGCAACTTAGTGAGACTCGGTTTCAAAATAAAGAATAAAAAATAGGGCTGGGGGTGTAGCTCGGAGGTAGAATGCCCCTGAGTTCAATCTCCAGTACCACAAAAAAAAAAAAATAAATAAATAAAGAATAAAAAATAGGGCTGGGGGTATAGCACGGAGGCAAAATGCCCCTGGGTTCAATCTTCAGTTCCGAAAAAAAAAAAAAAAATCCCACTGTAAAGATGAGGAAACTGAGGCTGAAAGAGAATCAGGACTTGCTCTTAGAATCCTCAGGAGTCTCTGCCTCCATCTGATCCCATGGGAGGATGGGGAAATTAATCAAACTATGTGGAAGAGGGATAGGAATGAGGACTGAGGCCAGCCTGGGGGCCCAGGATTCTGGGGTGCCTCCCATGTCTTGGGTCCAGTCCCCACCCTGTGGGCAGGGCCCAGAGCTACCTGAAGTGGCTGCCTCTCATCAGCCACGATGGCGGCCTTGCTCCAGTCGATGACCTCGGAGAAGGGCAGCTCCCAGCGGGGGCTGAGCAGCACAGGGATGCAGCCAGCCTGGGGGGCGGGGCGGTCACTGGGGCCCAGCCAACCCTGCACGTCCTGTCCTCACCCCTCCCAGTTCCAGGTCAGCAGTTGCTGCTGTTGGGGGCAAGGGGCAAAGAGGAAAGGGAAGTGGCTTTTGTTTTTTTAGGGGGTAGCACGTTGTTCCACAGAAGTGTGGCAAGCAGGAGCCCCAGAGGAAAGAGATGGACATCTGGCTGCCCCTACCCCTTGACCTGTGCCCAGCATGCCTGCCAGCTCAAGGGATGGGGACAGCAGACGGACGGGGGATGTTCAAGATGGGATTGTACCTGCAGGGCTTGGAGGAGGCGTGCTGCTTCAGGATGGTGGCCAGGGATGAGGCAGAAGGTGGCGTTGGGCAGCGATTCCCCGGGGTGCACCCTAAGGAGGCACATGAGGATCCCCGCACACATGAGCCCCGACAGCCGCCCCTCACACCACCTGGCTCCCTCAAAGTCCCCGTACCCCACACCAACTCTCCCACACCCACAGTGTGAAGCCCCCCCACCCAGCATGTTCTTGTATGTTAACACCCATGGTGCACACACAGCCACACACTGACACCAACACCAGCACCAGCCACACACTGGCCCTCCCCTGCTGCTGGATTAGGAGACAGGAGCCCTGGGCTCTAAGGGCCTTAGACACTTCCCTTTCCTTCACAGGCCTCAGTTTCCCCACCTACAAAATGGGAGGTGGGGGCACTGATGTTTCCCAGGCCCCTTCTGCTTTCACTCTGCCGCGTGCAGACTCGGGCACCCCTCACCTGAGTGGTCTCCATGCCTATCCCCCTGAATTCCGGGAGTGCAGGCCCATGAAAGGCCCCTCTGTCATGAGGTGGGCTGGGCCCCCACCAAGAACCACATAGGAAGCTCCTGCCCAGAGGCCTCCTGGCCAGGGGACAGGCCACCTCTGTTCCTCCCCCCCCTCCCCAGCCCCAGGGCCATACTCAGGCTGTGTGCCGGTGTGGGAGGGGCAGGAGGCACCTTCCTGGGACTGTCCACATGGGGACCAGAGTCCAGGACCCAGCTAGGGGAATGAGGGGACCAGGACCCCTGGGCTCCCAGGCTAGCTCAGAGTGGGGACCATGAATAGGACCCAGAGGATCCCAGGACCCTCCACTACCACCTCTCTGGTTCTGAGCCTGACCTTTGAGAAGCGGACCTGGGAGCATCAGGTGGCCTCTGGACAGGAGAACCATCCCCTTGCACAGAGAGGAGACGGAGTCGCAGAGAACGCTGGGACTAGAATGAGAATTAATTGCCAACTCCCAGCCCCGGCTATCTGAACCACCCCAGAGGGGCTGCCTTGGTCTCCAGAGGCCCTGGCCTTCTTTCTCCTCCTCTCGATGCTCAGCGTAACTCCAGGCTCCCCCTGGAAGAAGCTGTGGGTTAGACATCAGGACACCCTCCTCCACATACAGAGCCGCAGCCCCCACAACCCCCAGCGTGTGCTGAGGGACTGAAGACCCCTAGGTGAGAGCTTCAGGGAGCCAAAGAGACAAAGGGCCTGCTGGATAGACTACCCCTCGGCCCGCAGACTCCATGCTGTCCTTCCCTTTTCCTGCCCGCCCCCACCAACCTGAGGAATTAACTAATGAACGCAGGACTCTGCAGCAATGTCCGAGCCCAGGCACCACCTCCTCTGGGAAGGCCTCCTTGATCTCTCCTGCTTTGCTCCAGGCAGAGGTCTAAGTGCTTTCACACACACTAACGCACTTCATTCTCTCTGCAACTCTATGCCATGGCAGACCTGTGCTGTTGTTATCCGTCCCATCTAACATGAGGAAACTGAGGCCCAAGGGGTCCCCCAGCTCTTAAGTAGAGGAGCTGGGCAAGCAGACGTGTGGCCCCAACAGTGCACGTCAAACCGCTGACTGGCCTGTTTCTCCTGCAAAGCTGAGCTTCCTGAGCGCAGAGCTGTGCCTCCCCCATCTCCGTGTCCCTGGGCTTAGCAAGATGCGATGTGGGGATGGGCACTCGGTGGGCGCCAAATGGGTGACTGCTCAGCGTGGGACCAGATCCACGGACAAGAACCATGGACAAGTGTCTGGGTCAGTTTCAGCACAAATTCTAGTAAAGGGGCTGAGAGTGCAGCCAGTGGGTAGCCTTGGGAGATAGTGAGATCCCCATCAGTAGAGACAAGTAAGCTCACAAGTGGTGAGTGTGGCTCTGCCCGTGGCCACAGGGCTCTACTGGGGCCTGGTCCCGGGCAGGGTCACACGGTGACTTCCATGTGCCAGAGGTACTTTAGCCTACTCATGCCATTAAAATATTAAATAGTAATATTAAATATTAAAATATTTGATAACTGAATTGGTATAAAAAGAAACAATATCATATATTTTCTCTACCTAAAGTTCATTTTTTTCTTCTGGAAGCATTTTTTTTTTGGGGGGGGGGTTACTAAGGACTGAACCTAGGGGCTTCTACCTCTAAGTCATACCACCGGCCCTTTTTATATTTATTTATTTTTTATTTTTATTTATTTATTTATTTATTTTTGTGGTACTTGGGATTAAATCCAGGGGCATTCTACCTCCAAGCTACATCCCCAGCCCTATTTTTATTCTTTATTTTGAAACAAAGTCTCACTAAATAGCTGAGACTGGCCCCAAACTTGTGATCCTCCTGTCTCAGCCTCCCAAGTACTGGGATTACAAGCATCTGCCACCACACCTGGCTATTATTTTCCATTTTTGAAAAAGTTTTGCTAAGTTGCTGAGGCTGGCCACGAACTTGCAATCCTCCTGTCTCAGCCTCCCAAGTACTGAGATTACAGGCGCATATCACCATCCCCAGCTTCTGGAAGCTGTGTGTGTGTGTGTGTGTGTGTGTGTGTGTGTGTGTGTGTGTGTGTATTACTGAGGATTAAGCTTTGGGGCATTCTACCTCTGAGCTACAGCCCGGCCCTATATTATTTCTTGAAATGGTCTCACTAAGTTGCTGAGGCTGGCTGCGAACCTGTGATCCTCCTGTCTCAGCCTCCCAAGTACTGGGATTGCAGGTGTGTGCCACCTTGTCCAGCTTCTAGAAGCATTTTGTGCACCCCCAAAAGTATCCTGGGCCCTAGATGCTGTACCTATTATGTCCAATGTATACAGACTGGGAGTCTTGAAAACTTGTATTGAATTTACATATTAAAGCAGGAAGGAAAATCTCTAAACATCACATGTACACACACAGAGAGCTTCTCAGAAGGACACGAGAAACTGGAGCTGGTGCATGGCTCCAGGCAGGAAACCTGGGTGATCAGGAGACAGGGGTGGGAGAGGGACTTTCTACTGTATACCCTTTTGTACCTTTGGAATTTTGTACCCTGCAAATGAATGACCTATTCATAGAAATAAATAAATAGCAATTTAAATGGGTGGGCCCTTATTCCAAAGCAACAGTAGCCTGTTGAATCAAGGTGGAAAAACCTGGGCGTTGGAGCCAGAAGTACAAGTTTAATCCTCAAACTCCACCGCATCCCAGCGAGGGAGGGGGCCTGGTGAACAGAAAGCTGTGTTACCGAAGGCTTTGGCACCCCCTCTCCGAGCCTCAGTTTCCTGTGCCCTGAAATGGGGATGAGAATAACTCTGGTGAGAGTGGTTGAGCACATGAGCCACTTAGGACTTGGGTACTAAGTCCTGGTATGTACCAGGCCACCGGCAGGCACTCTCCAAATGCCAGCCTCCTGCCGCCCTCTCCTGCCGGCTGAATGCATGTCGGGCTGCAGCAGGGGCTGTGAGTTGCTTTCTCTGCTCTTGTTTATTTAGGCCACCTTCTGGGGCTGGTCCTGAAGCTGTCAGCCTCCCTTTCACTGTGTCCCTGTATTGTGTGTCTGGTCCAGGCAGCTGCCTGCCATTTCTGAGAAACTGAGGCTCAAGCTATCCCAGAGGTGACAGTGTAACGGTGGCCTGCTTCCGACCCTGGCAGCTCACAGATGGCCTGTTTCTTTTTCTTTTTCTTTTTGCAGTACTAGGGATTGAATCCAGGGGCATTCTACCTCTGAGCTACACCCCCAGTCTTCTTCTTCTTCTTCTTCTTCTTCTTCTTCTTCTTCTTCTTCTTCTTCTTCTTCTCATTATTATTATTATTATTATTATTATTATTATTATTATTATTATTATTTGGTACTGGGGTGGAACCCAGGGACATTCTACCTCTTAGCTATACCCCCAGTCCTATTTTTTATTCTTTATTTTTGAAACAGGGTCTCACTAAGTTGTGGAGGGCCTCACTAAGTAGCTGAGGCTGGCCACAAACCTTCGATCCTCCTGTCTCAGCCTCCCAAGTGCTGGGATTACAAGCGTGCACCACCATGCCTGGCTCTATTTTTTTCTTTTTCTTTTTCTTTTTTTTGTGGTACAACTCAGGGGCATTCTACCTCTGAGCTACACCCCCAGCCTTTTTTTTTTTTTTTTTTTTTTTTTTTTTTTTTTTTTTTTTTTTTTTGTGTGTGTGTGTGTGGTACTGGAGGTTGAACTCAGGGGCATTCTACCTCCAAGCTATATCCCCAGCCCTATTTTTTATTCTTTATTTCGAAACAGGGTCTCACTAAATTGCGGAGTGCCTCACTAGGTAGCTGAGGCTGGCCACGAACCCGGATCTTCCCGAATGCTGGGATTACAAGCATGTGCCACCACGCCCAGCTCTGGCTCTGTTTTTTATTTTGAAACAGGGTCTCACTAAGTTTCGGAGAACCTCACTAAGTAGCTGAAGCTGGCTGCAAACCAGGATCCTCCTGTCTCAGCCTCCCAAGTACTGGGATTTACAAGAGTGTGCCACCATGCTCAGCCCAGATGGCCTGTTTCAAAGCTGATGTTTTTCCTCCCCTCTTTTCCTCCTGCCCTCTCTTCTTCCTTCTCCCCTTGTTAACAAGTAACAGGCTCTTATCAGTTTACTGACCTGATACCTGGCACATGTGAGTCTGAGGAAGAACTCAAGGATGACTTAGACATGAGTTGTGTCTCTTCTGACAAGCCCACGTGACCCTGAAGATTGAACTCTAAAAAGGGAATTGATTCCTTTGTACGGGGAGAATCCAGGATTTGATTTTGAACTCAAGTTCACTGGCTTCCTCAGGTTTGCTAGCAAACCAATACATTTCTTTTTCCTTCTTCCCAAAGGCTTGTCCTCAAGTATTTGATTCGGTAAATTGGGGCAGGTATGGGATTCGGATTCAATGGGTCCTATCACCTGCAGTTAGGCAGAGACCAAAGACAAAACTAGAAATTCAGAAGACAATGAAAAGTTGCCAAGATTCACACCTTGGGAAAAACCTTATCAAAATGCTATCCAGAGGCCCACCGTAGTGGCACACACTTGTAATCCCAGTACTTGGAAGACTGAGACAGGAAGATCGCAGGTTCACGGCCAGCCTCAGCTACTTAGTGAGGCCCTGTTTCAAAATAAAGAATAAAAAATAAAGCTGGGGGTGTAGCTTGGAGGTAGAATATCCCTGGGTTCAATCCCCAGTACTGAAGAAAAAAACCCAAAAAAACACAGAAAGAAAAAGAAAAATGCTACCCAGAGGGTGAGCCACTCTATCTAAATAACCAAACTATGGCCAGTTCTGGCCCATTTTATTTATTTATTCATTTTTGTACTAGGGATTAATTAAACACAGAGGCATTCTACCTCTGACCTGCTCCCCCAACCCTCCCCTCCTTAAAAATACAAACAAATAGGGTCTTGGTAAGTTGCTGAGTATCTGGCTAAATTGCTGAGGCTGGCCTTGAATCTGCAATCCTCCTATCCCAGCCTCCCAAGTGTTGAGATAATTATAGGTATACACCACCATGCCCAGGCTAGTTCTGGCCCAGTGTAGATCCATCAGTAAATATCTAGCAAGCACCTACCTGCTGTGTGCAGCTCCCTAACTTTTGGTTTCTCTAAGCAGCTCAGACTAAAGTTTCTTTTACTTATTTATTTAATTTATATTATTATTATTTAGTACCAGGGATTGAACCCAGGGGGATTTTACCTCCGAGCTTCACCCCCAGTCCTATTTTTTTTTTTTTTTTTTTTTTTTGCGGTACTGGGGATTGAACTCAGGGGCATTCTACCTCCAAGCTATACCCCCAGCCCTATTTTTTATTCTTTATTTTGAAACCGAGTCTCACTAAGTTGCGGAGTGCCTCACTAGGTAGCTGAGGCTGGCCTCGAACCCGGATCCTCCGGTCTCAGCCTCCCAAATGCTGGGATTACAAGCGTGTGCCACCACGCCCGGCTCCCAGTCCTATTTTTTATTCTTTATTTTGAAATGGGGTCTCACTAAGTTGTGGATGGCCTCACTAAGTAGCTGAGCCTGGCCTTGAACCTGGATCCTCTGGTCTCAGCCTCCCAAGTACTGGGATTACAAGCGTGTGCCCCCATGCCCTGCTTATTCTTTATTTTGAAACAGGGGCTTGCAAGGTTGATGAGAGTCTCACTACTTGCTGAGGCTGTTCTCAAACCTGTGATCCTCTTGTCTCAGCTGCCCGGACTGGGATTACAAGAAGCGTGTGCCACCACGCCCTGCTTGAAGTAGCTTTTAGATTTACTGATTGCTAACTGCACTTAGCAGTAACCAAAGTCAGTCCAAAGAGGACCTTTGTGCAAGCAAAGATAGCTGAGGGTCCAATCAGAAAAGCGATGGAGGGCATGGTGACCAGGGACCTTGTCACCAAAAGAGAGCTTCTGCCTGGGGTCTGGGCTCTGAGCTCGAGCTGCTGCTGCAGATGCTAGGGATAGGTCCTGCAGAAGGGCCCAGGGAATGACAGGTCAGGTCCCTTCTTACCCGCGGCTGTGGGGTACCCTAGGCCTCCCAGTGCCCACAGGAGGTGGAGCCAGTCCGTTCCCTCAGGAGCCCTTCGGCTGGGAGAAGCCCCAGGAGCCCCAAGCAGAGGCAAAACTGGAGCTTGGCCATATGAAGAATTCCTGGGAGGGATGTGGAGCTTAGAATAGCCATGTTGTTCTAGCAGAGAAGAGGGAGGGAGACGGAGGTGAGGAGCATGGGGAGGACTGCGGAGGGACATCTTCCAGCTCAGGTTTGTCCTGAGGGATAGGGAGGGAACCCTCTGCCACACAGGCCAGGAAAACCTCAGGATTTCCACTCCTGCCCTGGAAGCCAGCCTGCAGAGATGGCTGGAGATGCCTCCTGGAGAGCCAGGGGTTCAGAGCTTTGGGGCTGACTGCTTATCACCCGAGCTGTGTCACCCCAGCAGCCCAGGTGAAGGGAGTTTCTGCACCAGCTCACCATGTCCCACAGGCCCCCTCCCCTTATCTATATTCAGGCACTCTTACTGGCAGGAAGTTCTTCTTCAGCTCTGACTTCAGACATGTGTGCTATAACCAAAGGCTATTTCCTTCAGAGGTTAAACGCGAAAATTAGATACAGGAGCAGCTTCCAGCTACTAATCTCTAAGGCCCATCTGAGGCATTTGACAGGGCTGATCATAATCTCTTACTTAAAACTAAACTCTCAGGGCTGAGGGTGTAGCTCAGTGGCAGAGTATGTATTTTACACAGGTGAGGCCTGGAGTTTGGTTCTCTTCACCACTATTTAAAAAAAAAAAAAAAAAAAAAAAAGGTGCATGCCTTATACCTGTAATCCTACTACTTGGGAGGCTGCGACAGGAGGATCACAGGTTAGAGACCAGCCTCAGCAATTTTGTGAGGCCCTCCACAATTTCAAAATAAATAATAAAATAATAAAGTAGGGCTGGGGATGTAGCTCAGAGGCAGAATACCCCTGGGTTCAAAAAATAAAATAAAGAAAGAAAAAATAAAACAACAACAAAAAAATACCCTCAGAACTCTCATACCAAAGGCTTTGGAAATAGGTAATTTGGGATTAAAATATTGGCTGTGCTCATTCTGCTGGGTGGCCTCAGGTGTCCACTCAACTTCTCTGAGCTTTAGTATCTGGCATACAAATACTTAAATGGTAGCAATTAGTATTATTTTATTATGCATAATCATTATCTACACAAGTGCTTAGCACAGAATAAGCACCATACCCATGTACTTACATAAAAGATTAGGGTAAAGAGGTATTGGAATGACTAAAGGGAGTAAGCAGGCGTGAGTCATGCTTTGTTTTTAAAGATCTCCAAGGGAAAACTCCGAAAATCTGCCTATGACACCCATGGAGGCAAATCCTCATCTTGCTGGAAGTGCTCTCTGCTGTCTCACCTGACTTCCTCCTACTGTCGCTGAGACTTGCATTTGTCAGGACCAGCGGTTTCTCTATCGCACTCCTGCTCTTGGCCCAGGTCTCTGGGCTGTGTCCTCTCAAGCCCCCCACCCCTCTGGCCCCCAAAGGGAAGGTTCACTTACTGCTCAGGTCCAGGCTCCTGCTCACAGTGCCCATCCCAGAGGCAGGTGGAGGAGTGGGTGCCCTTCGTGCGCCACCTGCCCCTCTCCTCTGCCAGCGCTAGCCAGGCTGCCCCCGGCTGGGGGCTGTGCTGCTGAAGCTGGCCAGGAGCCCCACCTCGTAATGGGTGAGCTGCAGGGAGAAGCGGGAGGGCCACATCGAAGCCGGGCCGGAAGGTATCCACCGAGGGGCTGGCCACAGCCACCATGGCCTGTCCCAGCTGGGAGGTCGTAGGGCAGGGGGCCTGGTGGAGACTGAGGACCAGATGGTTCTGGCCCTGGTTCCAGTGTGCAGGCACCGGGCTGCACTCTGCAGCTGGGGCGTCATGGCTGAGGAGAAGGAGGAAGAGGCAGGCCTCCTCGGGGCTGGAGGTGAGGTAGCTGGAGCTTTCCAGAGAAGCCAGTATCCTGCGATGCATCTCGGAGGGTGGTCCAGCCGCTGGGTACACGAATACCTTGAGGCCATTGCCCCTGCACCTAGAGGTGTCAAAGCAGGCTCCCCAGTTGCAGCTGCCACCACCACGGGAGCCTCGAGGAGCTCGAGGGGCGTCTTCTGTGAGCTCCTCAGATTGGGAGAAACTCCGCAGGAGCGCTGCATCCACCCAGCGGGGCCAACGCTGGGGGGGCTCTGGCTGAGGCCTGGGGGGCACTGCTAGGCGGAGCTGGGGGAAGACCCCCAGGAGGACGAGGAGGAGCCAGGAGGCTGACAGTGCCAACCAGAGGGACTTCCTTCTCCAGGACTGCATGTGGTCACCCACAGGCAGCCTCTCCAGGACCTGAGGGCAGGAGACTGGAGCTTCAGTATGGTCGGCTTTCTAGTCCAGCGCTCTCATTGCACAGAGAGATGGGACACCTGGGGCTCCCGAGGGCAAGCTCCCGGCCTCAGGTCAAAGAGCCAGTCACTGGCCACGCATGCGGAGGCCTGGGAGGACCCAGCTTTTTGGAGTCTCTTTCCTGCACTCAGGATTCTGCTTCCTGGGCCTTTGGACAGCTAAGCCAGTCTTCACCCTCCCAGCAGGGCCCCTCATCCCTGGGCAATGCTCAGGCTGATGCAACCCTTGTCCAGCCCGCAAGGCCGTGTCCCTCTGCCCTCCCAGCTGCAACCCTGACCTTTCCTTTGACCAAGAGGAAGGCTGCCAGGCCATGGAGGACTGGTCAGGGCCCAGGCAGGGGCAGCTTGGCCACGGGGCAGGGCTGGAAGGAGGCAGGACTGGCCTCCCCCCTGCCTCCCCCGTGCCTGGACAGCCCCTGTGCAGCCCTGGCTACCCCTGCACCCGCTGGCAGGCACTCCTGCGGCTCGAGCTAAAATTAGACCCTGCACCCATGTGGGCCTTCAAAGTCGGCTGAAGTCAGGGCCTGGGAGCAGCCAGTGTCCCCTTCCTAGGGGACGGGGGACAGGTCTCCAGGTCCTGGTCCTCTTCCAATCTGTTGCTGCCCCTGGCTCAGGCAGTGCATCCCTTCCCCACCCCCACAGCTACCACGCACCCTCAGGCTCAGAGCGGTCACTGTACAGAGGCCAGTTCCGCTGCACCAAGCCCCTATCCCACCTCCCCCAAGTCCTGCCAGTGGTGGAGTCTGCCCTCTGCCCGGCTCCCCAGCTCCCTGGCTCCCCAGCTCCCTGGCTCCCTGTTCCCCGGTAGCATCTGGCCAGTCTAGATGTCTTTCCTAGCAGCAGCCTGGCTCCTCCTCTGCCAACCTGATTGGCTCCCGGCTGGGAGGCAGGGTCTCCACTTAACCCTTTCCAGGCCAGTTTCCTGGATCGCTATTGCGAATTGCCAACAGGTTCCACACTTAGCCATGAGTGTCATAGTCTCTGCCCCTCTGAATCCCACAGCATCCCTCCAAGACAGGGGTAGGGATCCCTCTACCTTTAGAGAGAGAGAGAGAGAGAGAGAGAGAGAGAGTGTGTGTGTGTGTGTGTGTGTGTGTGTGTGTGTGTGTGTGTGTGTTATTGGGGATTGAACCCAGAGGGCATTCTACTTCCAAACTACACCCCAGCCCTTTTGTTTGTTTTTGTTTTGAAACAGGGTCTCCAGCCGGGCGTAGTGGCACACGCTTGTAATCCCAGCATTCAGGAGGCTGAGACCAGAGGATCCGGGTTTGCGGCCAGCCTCAGCTACCTAGTGAGGCACTCCGCAACTTAGTGAGA
>PVLC010014741.1:0-38680 GCA_004027655.1 Graphiurus murinus
GGTACTGGGGATTGAACTCAGGGGCATTCTACCTCCGAGCTACACCCCCAGCCCTATTTTTTATTCTTTATTTTGAAACCGAGTCTCACTAAGTTGCTGAGTGCCTCACTAGGTAGCTGAGGCTGGCCGCGAACCCGGATCCTCCGGTCTCAGCCTCCCGAATGCTGGGATTACAAGCGTGCGCCACCACGCCCGGCTGAGATTTTTCAATTAAGTCTTGTGGCCTCTGGGTTTTGAGAAGCCCTCTGAGATTGGCTGTCTGTATCATAGCTTCACTACTGGGGGGACCACTGTGACTTCTCACCCTCCTCTCAAGGCCGATGATCTCAGTTTCTCTGACAACTGAGGTGGTGACCTTAAGGGTGACGAGTTAGTGGCTATTGCAATACTGATTTCCTGTTTGGGAAGCAGCATGGGGGGAGGATTATTGGAGGAAGAAAAACAGAAGGAGCGGCATCCCCACCCAGCCCCCAAACCCACCAATCACTTATGTATTCATTCTTGTGGGGGAGGGTAGAATGCACCTCTCATAAAACTTACCATATTTTTTGTGGTACTGGAGATTGAACACAGGGGCACTCTACCTCTGAGCTACACCCCCAGCCCGATTTTTGTTTTTTTATTTTGAAACAGGTGCTCTCTACGGTGCAGAGTCTTGATAAATTGCCTAGAGTGGTGTCGAATGTGCGATCCTCCTGTCTCATCCTCCCAAGTACTGGGATTATAGGTGTGCACCACCATGCCTGGCTTCATTTTAACTATTTTTAAGTGTCTAGTTCAGTGGCATTAAGTACATTCATAGTGTTGGGCAACCATCCTATCTATCTTTTTCATCATGCCATACTGAAACCTTGTAACTATAATCACTCAAGTGTGTGTGTGTGTGTGTGTACATATATCTCAGATTTCGTTTTTTTGTGGAGTTTTTTTTTTCAGCACTGGGAATTGAACCCAGGGGCATTCTACCTCTGAGCTACACCCCCAGCCCTTTTTATTTTATTTTTTAAATTTTGAAACAGGGTCTCCCCATGTTGCTGAGGCTGACTGCCAACCTGCAATCCTCTTGTCTCAGCCTCCAAATATTGGGATTATAGGCATGCACCACCACGCCTGGCTCTTTGGAGTTTTATTTTTATTTTATTTTATTTTTTGGTACTGGGGATTGAACTCAGGGGCATTCTACCTCCGAGCTATACCCCCAGCCCTATTTTTTTTATTCTTTATTTTGAAACAGGGTCTCCCTAAGTTGCGGAGGGCCTCACTAGGTAGCTGAGGCTGGCCACGAACCTGGATCCTCTGGTCTCAGCCTCCCAAATGCTGGGATTACAAGCATGCACCACCACACCTGGCTTCTTTGGAGTTTTAAACAAGAACACCCCATTCCTGTTTTATAAGCAGTGTGGAAGACAATTTCTCATCTTCTCTTTGCATCCTTTGTTTTTTCCTTTGCAAAGCAAGCCTGTCTTATAAGAGTAGTGAAGAAAATCATGGTTTTGTTGTTTTATAAATTATCTATTTGGCCAGGCATGGTGGCACATGCTTGTAATCCCAGTACTTGGGAGGCTGATTCAGGAGAATCACAGGTTCAAAGCCAGTCTCAGCAACTCAATGATGCTCACATCAACTTAGTGAGACCCTGTTTCCAAATAAAAAATAAATAAAATAGGGCTGGGAGTGTAGCTTGGTGGTAGAATGTCCCTGAGTTCAATCCCCAACACCACACCTACCTCCCACACAAAATAAATGAATAAATAAATAAATAAATAAATGAATAAATAAAAATGATCTACTTGGTTTCTGCATCTCCATAGAACAGGTATACCCAATTGCCTTGGATTTGCTAAGAAGCATTCTTTGGAAATGAAAAGGGGGAAGTGGGTGGGTCATTCCAAGTGAGGTTTTCAAGCCAGGTTGACATAATAGAGCAAGCCATTAATTTTATAGCTTTTTTTCTGTACTGGGGATTGGACCCAGGGGCATTCTATCTCAGAGCTACATCCCAGCCCTATTGTTAATTCTTTATTTTGAAACACTAAGTTGCAGAGGGCCTCACTAAGTAGCTGAGGCTGGTCTCAAATCTGCAATCCTCCTGTCTCAGCCTTCCAAATCCTGGGATTACAGGCATGCACCACCACACCCAGCTTGATCCAGACATAAGTTGCCTTTAAACCAGCTCACAGAATCTCCAGGAGAGATGGCAAAGGCTATCTCTAAAGCTCTAGCATTGAGCCCTGACTGCTTGCTGAAGGTGCTGTCTGCCAGGGTTCTCCACTGCAAAGTTACCACTTTGCCTATTTTAAATATGTCAGGCATGGTGGTGCACACCTGAATCCCAGTATTTGGGAGGCTGAGCCAGGAGGATCGAAGGTTTCAGGCTTGGCTCAGCAATTTAGGGTGACCCTGTTTCAAAAACAAAAATAAAAAGGGCTAGGGATGTATTTCAAAGGTAGAATGCTCCTAGGTTCAATCCCTAGTACTCTCCCCCATGAAGACATTTATTTGGGGGGAAATACTTTGATGCTATGCAAATATCCTGTTTCTCCTTAAACTTCTACCCACTAATTCGATAATTTTAGTTGGACTGTGCACCCATCCACTATTACCATGGTGTTCTAACCGTGCTTCATTTCTTCTACATTTATTATTGGAATTCCTCTGTAAGGAAGACTCACCACCTTTTCCTCATTTTATTTCCTTACTTAATTATTTAGGGCTCAAAGATACTAATTTTATTCTTTGGGTTATATAGTTCAATGCTGTTATTATTTACTTTGTTGCTTGAATTTCTCCAGCTTTGGCTTTTGGGAGCCCCTCTGGGCTGGCTTCTGCACCCTTTCAGGGTGCTCTGTCATTTTTTGATGAGCACATCTTTATTTCCAGCACTGTGAGATTTTTTATATTTGTCCATAAAGTTTATCAGAAGCACTGTATAATGACAGTCTTTTTTTTTCTTCAGTACTGGGGATTGAACCCAGGGGGATTCTACCTCTAAGCTATACTCCCAGTCCTATTTTTATTCTTTATTTTGAAATAGGGTCTCACTAAATTGTGGAGGGCCTCACTAAGTAGCTGAAGTTGGCTGAAAACCTGTGATCCTCCTGTCTCAGCCTCCCAAGTACTGGGATTACAAGTGTACGCTACCACGCTAGGCTCTAATGATAGTCTTTTGTAAAGCACTTAGCATGTAATTCCTATTACTGTAAAGGTAATATTAAAGGTTATCAAAGTATCATTCATTACATGTAAATTACAGACATCAAACCCAAGTACTGAGAGAGAGCAAGTATTGACAGATTCTAAGTGCTAGAACAGCAGAGGCTCAACCACCTTCAATTTTTCTCCAAAATGCTATTACCACTGAGCAACACAGTGGTGCCTTTGTGTGTGTGTGTGTGTGTGTGTGTGTGTGTGTGTGTGTGTGTGTGTGTTTGTGTGTGTGTGTGTACATGCGAGCGTGTTGCTGGGGATTGAGCCCAGGGGCATTCTACCTCTGAGCTCCACTCCCAGCCCTATTTTATTTTTTATTTGGAAACAGGGTCTCACTAAGTCAGCCTCCCAAGTACTGGTGAAACAGATGTTTTCCTTTTCAGGGTTCTTGTCTATGAAGTATGAAGAATGACAAGGGAAAAAAGAGGCAGAACAGCCTTGCAGACAATGGGGACCCTGGATTCCAGCAGCTGCCTTCTGGACACTACTCAGGAGTAGCCCAAGCCACGTGCCATCAATTGCAAACTGCTTTTTCCAGAGTCCATGTGATCTGCTGGAAGAGAGGTACAGGTCACCCCTAGGGGCCTCAGTGGCCTTGATGTCCAGCGGATGCTTTCTGGTCACTACCTGAGAGAGAGAGAGGAAAGCTCCAAAAGGGGAGGGCTCCCAAGTGGGAAAACCCACTTGGTTTTTCCTAGTGGCTGGTCTAGGGGTGTATATACTTCTGAGTCTCCTTCTCCAGTTGGGGTCTCAGAGGAAGTTTCCTAGGATTTGCAGAGTGTATTTGCATGGTGTCCTTCTTTGAGTCTCCTTCTCTAGGTTGGGGTTCTAGATGCTGTTTCCTGGACCCTCCAGGAAATCTCCTGGGATTGCTTATCAGCAGGAACAATTGGAGTTTTGTGACGCTCTGGTCACTCTCAGGAGGCATTTAATCTTGTTATCACTTGACATTTGGGAGGTCTGGTCTCTTCTGGAGTTTTGGAAGTTACTTAGCATCTGTTGCCTCTCAGGAAATGAAGTTTTTTCACCGTGGCCCTCCAGCCCTATCTGCCTATTTCTTTCTATGTCCTCACAGGAATTACAGGTGTATGCCACCATGTCTGGCTCAGTGGCACCTTTATTATTATTATTTATTTGTGTGGTTCTGGTGATTAAATCCAGGGGCATTTTGCCTCTGAGCTACACCCCCAGCCCTATTTTTTATTCTTTATTTTGAAACAGGGTCTCACTAAGTTGCGGAGGGCCTAAGTAGCAAGTAGCTGACACTAGCTGTGAAACTGGGATCCTCTTGTCTCAGCCTCTCAAGAACTGGGATTACAGTGGCACCTTTTAAGTCAGGTGATATCACTTTAAGTGTGACAAATCAGATACTTTCCATTTTCCAAATGCATTATCTATTCTAGTAGAAATGGGAGTTCAGTGGGACAAAGATGTATCAAGTATAACTATATTTCTCTAGAAGTAGTTATTAGATAAATTTGCATATGTGTGTGTGTGTGTGTGTGTGTGTGTGTGTGTGTGGTGCTAGGGATTGAACTCAGGGGCTTTCTATCTCTGATCTATACTCCCAGCCCTATTTTATTTTTAACTTGGAAACAAAGTCCTGCTAGGCTGATGAGAGTCTCACTACTTACTAAGGCTGTCTTCCAACCTGTGATCCTCCTATCTAAGCCTCCTAAGTACTAGGATTACAGGACTGTGCCACCATGCCCAGCAGAATTCACATAATTTGAAATATTGCAGTAATTATACTTTAAAAAATTATTGTAGCTAGGCATGGTGGCACATGCCTGTAATCACAGTACTTGGGAGGCTGAGACAGGAGGATCACAGGTTCGAGGACAGCCTTAGCATTTAGTGAGGCCCTCAGCAACTTAGACCCTGTTTCAACATAAAAAAAAATAAAATAGGACTGGGAATAGAGCTCAGAGGTAGAATGTCTCTGAGTTCAATCCCCAGTACCACAAGCAAACAAATAAACAACAACAAAAAAACACACAAAAAACCCTGCTGTTATAAAGGGGAGGCAGGATGAGGAATTACGCATCTATTCATGTCAGCAGCTGGTCTAGAATCTTGATATTAACTTCTTTCATGTCAGTCAGCAAAAGTATTTCAAATTAAAAATGAAAGGACAATAGGAACAATTCAGAAGAACTAAATAGTAAGTGAAACAAAAGGAATGTTCATCCGTAATTTAGAGAAACGAAAATGAAAAAAAATCTGTAGGGTTCTAAATCAAATCAACACCCATAGCTCATTGAGGCACTGAAATTAGGACATAGGTCAGGATTTTTTTTTAAAATTTGAAGTCTTGAGCTGGGCTTGGTGACGCATGCTTGTAATCCCAGTACTTGGGAGACTGAGACTGGGGGATCTGGGTTCACAGCCAGCCTTAGCTACTTAGTGAGACTCTGTTTCAAAATAAAGAATAAAAAATAGGGCTGAAGGTATAGCTCAGAGGTAGAATGCCCCTGGGTTCTATCCCCAGTACCACACACACACAAAAATTCGAAGTCTTGCCATCAGTCTGTCTTTCTTTCTACCTCTAAGCTACACTCCCAGTCTTATTTTTATTTTGAAATAGGGTCTCACTAAGTTACTGAGGCTGGCCTTGAATCTGCAATCTTCCTGTGTCAGCCTCCTAAGTACTGGGAGTACAGGCATGCACCACCACGCCTAGTCGGCAGTGTTTCTTTTGTGATAAATTACAAATTTGTCCTTGTAGGAAGCACACTCAGATCAGGAAGGAGGGGCACAGTACTTAGGATCAAGTAGGGAAAGGTAGGGCTGTATCTGTGGCTCAGTGGTAGAGCTCTTGCATAATATGCACAAGGCCCTGGGTTCCATCCCCAGCAACCCCCCAAAGTGAAAAGGTATGCCTTGTGATAGGCCACAAGACTCAAAACTTCAAGTGGTCTGTCTTTATCTGTGCAACTGGCAAAACAATTCAATAAAAAGACTGTCTTAGCCGGGCGTGGTGGCGCACGCTTGTAGTCCCAGCATTTGGGAGACTGAGACCAGAGGATCCGGGTTCTTGGCCAGCCTCAGCTGCTTAGTGAGGCACTCCGCTACTTAGTGAGACCCTGTTTCAAAATAAAGAATAAAAAATAGGGCTAGGGGAGCCGGGCGTGGTGGCGCACGCTTGTAATCCCAGCATTCAGGAGGCTGAGACCGGAGGATCCGGGTTCGAGGCCAGCCTCAGCTACCTAGTGAGGCACTCCGCAACTTAGTGAGACCCGGTTTCAAAATAAAGAATGAAAAATAGGGCTGGGGGTGTAGCTCGGAGGTAGAATGCCCCTGAGTTCAATCCCCAGTACCGCAAAAAAAAAAAAAAAAAAAAAAAAAAATAGGGCTAGGGGTGTAGCTCGGAGGTAGAATACCCCTGAGTTCGATCCCCAGTACCACACACACACAAAAAAAAGACTGTCTTCCCCACATAGGACAAAGAGGGAAGAGTAAGAATAAGCTAGACATAGGCCAAGCTGCTGATGTTTCTAGTCCTACAGAGCTCCATGCCCAGTCGCTGCTTTGGGTGTACTGGTCCAGGTAAGTCCAGGTGTGGTAGGTCTCATCAACAGCGTTCAACGACTGTGTGTGTGTGTGTGTGTGTGTGTGTGTGTGTGTGTGTGTGTATACCCCAGCCCTATTTTATTTGCTTTATTTTGAAACAGTTTCTAAGTTGCTGAGTGATCTTCCTGTCTCAGCCTCCCAAATACTGGAATTACAGGCGTGTACCACCAAGCCCAGCGGTCAACGATTTTGACTCATTGCTCTGAGAACGCATGGGGCAGCCAGCCAAGAATTTCCAGCACTCCAGATGCTGGGCCACCACAAGCCTAGCTCAGCTATTTTCATGTTATAACGTGCCTGGTCACTTTTGGGGTCCTGGATCTCTTTGAGAATTAGGATGACCCAGGGGCCCTGGACTTAGCAAAGAGAACCACCTGTGGCATTGGACTGATTTAGATCAGTTCCTGGGGTGGGGTCAGGGGGAAAAAGTTCCAGTAATAGTGGGTTTAGCCAGGCTCTGTGAGTTTCAGTGTTTGTCAACTCTAAGATCTTATCATAAGGCTTCATTCCTCTGGTTAGAGCAGGATATGTCAAGACATGTGATGAATGAGGCATCAGGGTGCCCGCACAGGTATAACTGAGTATTTGCTCTGCCTGGGACACTTCAGATTGTTTTTTGGGGGGGCGGGGGAGGGTTACCGGGCATTGAACCCAGGGGAACTCTACCTCTGAGCTACACCCTTACTCCTATTTTATTTTGAAACAGGCTTTCACTAAGTTGCTGAGGCTGGCCTCAAACCTGGGATCATCCTTTCTCAGCCTCCCAAGTACTGGGATCACAGGCATGCGCCACCACGCCCCACAACACTTCAGATTCTTAATGTCCAAGTTCTTTAATCCCTTCCTTAGGAGTCTGACATTGATGTGACCACTACTTCAATCTCAGCAGCTGTGTGTAGGAGCCTTCTGTCCTTTGATTAGTCTCCCATTTAGATTGCTCTGACAAGCACGGACAGTATTTAGAAAAATGATGTTGCCGATCTCTTGTGAAGACCCTGACTTTTAGGGTTCTCTTAAGCTAATGAAACAGTTATAAGAACATCTTTCTGCAAAAATTTCAGGATGTGACCAATTTACAAGAGTTTCCCTATTGTCATAGATGAGGTATGGGGACAGTTCTCCATCAGGTGGGGGTCAGCTTTTGTTCATGACTTTTAGATCCACCAACCCTCAGCCTCCTCCATTTTCGGGGGTCAAGGATCTAACTCCGCTATTGTCTTACTGTCCCTCTGCTTGAATGTCTCCCATCTAGTTCATTATCTCTTCCTACCACCAGATGGTGGAAAGGGGAAAGGAAATAACGAGCTGGTAAATGAATGCGGTGGCAGGCACAGTATCTATGGCTGAAAGGTGTGGTGGGGAATGGACCCAAAAAGGAGCTCGGGGGTTGCCCAGGAATTTCCACGAATTCCCTGTTTTCACTTGAGCACCTACCTGAGGGTCGGCTGTCCAGGCCCTGGGGGGTCAATATGACACAACGGTGTCTGTCGGGGAGGGAGTCAGCCCTGTCTTAGGGGCTTCCTGGGACCATCAGAGCTGGAGAACATTCCTGAGCAACCAAACCCCACCTGGCCCAGGCTCGCTGGTGCGCGAGTAGCAGGGTCCTGCGAGGGGCGTGGCGCCCATCTCCCCTTCTTCATTCCGCCTCCTCTTCTGTGCAGATCTGGCACCTGGCCTGTCTGTGTTCTCACACAGCGCCGAAGGGACCCTTTCTCCTTTCCTCTCAAGGGCCCCCTCCCTGCAGCCTTATTCTGGGACGCCGGGATCCCCAGGGCCACCTGTCATACCTCTCCGCAGGTGTTCAGCCCTTTACCTGCCCCTGATCTTCCCTCTCCAGCCCATCTCTCACCTATCCTGGCCCCCTCCGGGCCGGGCCCCTTCTCCTCCTTTTCCACGTGCCCCTCAACTCCGCCGCCCCTTCCCCCACGGCCCCCCATCTCCTCCGGTCTCGAGGAGTCTCGCGGCATTTCCCGGGGCGTTAGCCCAGCCGCCGCGGGTAGGGGGCGGCCGCTAGGAGCCGGGGCCCTCCAGAGCGGGCGGAGAGGAGGGCGCCCGAGCGCCTCCGCCGCAGGAACGCCCCCGGGAGCCAGCCGGGCCCCGCCCCTCTCCGGCCCGGCCCCGCCCCGTCCCGGCGGCCGCGCGTCCCCTGCAGGCGGAGCCGCGGGAGCATAGCGGCTGCCGCGCCGAGGAGGAGGGGAGAGCAGGCATACCGCCGCGGCGGTCGGGCGCTGGACTGGGCGGCGCTTTTTTTTTTTTTTTTTCGCAATTTCCACTCGCGGGGAGCAGGAAACCCGGCGCAGCGGGCCGCGATGCAGCAGCAGCAGCAGGAGTCGCCCCGGGGCAGCAGCGGCAGCAGCAGCAGAGGCAGCAGCGAGCGGCGCTGAGCCGCCGCCGCCGCCGCCACCGCCACCGAGCAAAAAGCCGATCCAGCAGCCGCCGCGTCCCGATCCCGGCACCCGGATCCCCGCGCCCCGATCCCGGCGCCCCGACCCCCGCGCCCGTCTCCGCCAACTTTCACGCTGCCTCGGCGGCCCGGCCCGGCTCGGCGCCAATGGGTGAGTGGGGGGCCGCCCCAGCCCGTGCGCCCACCTCAGCCAGAGGGCGACGCGCCCAGCCCGGGACCGCCGAGCTGGGGAGGGCGCCCCGGAGCGGTGTCCCGGAGGGTGACACCGCGGTGGGTGCCCTCGCTCGTGTCGCGCACCCACATCCACTCCCACTTGCGCCCCTGTCGCTGCCTAGCCGGCGCGCGACGCCGACGGGAACCGGCGGGGGCCTGGGTGGAGGATGGCGGGGGCTGGTCCCGGCGGCTCGGGCTGAGGGATGCAGGGGGTGTGGTTGGCTTTTCGGGTGGGCGGGGAGAGTTTTGTCTTGGCCATTTTCTCACCGGAGCGCACCCTCCTCTGCGCTGCAGACACACGTCCCTGGACCTGGTGGCCTTCGGCCCTGTGCGGGGCTGGCGGTGCCTGTCTGGCTCTACCACGGGGGAACTTGGAATCTGGGGGTCTCCGAGGGTCTGGGTTGCTTTTGCGGGGGCTGAAGGGGACAGGAGGAGATGGGAAACGCCCCAGTACTGGGCCTGGGGCTCAGTCCAGGGGTCCCGAGGTCCTGAGGCGCCTGCCTCTCTTGGCGCCCCCCCCCCATGTTCCTGGCCTTGACTCCCTCCCTCTCTGCCTAGCTTCCTTCAGTCTCGACACCTCTCTCTCCGCTCCCTGATGCTCAAAGGCCACTTTCTACAACCTCGTCTAAGTCTGCAGGGTCGGGGAACTGGAAATGGTGATCCAGTTCTTGATTTACCCGGCGAACATCAGTTCTCAGTAGGCAGCTAAATGTTAGGGCCCCTGGGTCCCATTTGGTGTAGTCCTGGTAGTATGAGAACCACCTGGCTGCCCAGAGGAACTGGCACTTTATTGGGCAAAGGACTTGTGATCGCCTGGTTTATTAAACGTTTGGTCTCCCCAAACGTTTTGCTGACAGCCAGCCTCTGTTTGCATGCCTCTGGCAGATTATTTTTGGGTGTTTCTAGGCCAAGCACAGGAAGCCTGCACATTGTAATAAATCATGCTAAAGTGAGACCTTTCTGTGTTCAGGTGATAGGGTTTGGGTACACTAGTCAGTGGTAGGCAAGCATTCCTAGGATGCTAAGACAGAAGCACCGGAAGGAGAGCTTCAGCCCAGGCAGGTGTTGACAGGTCAAGTGAAAATCCTGTTTGTGGCTATTTGCCAAAATGTTTTCCTTTTCCGAAGTGGTGATGATCTGATGGCCTCTCAGCTTAAATGTCACATGTTTCACAGTGCTGTTGTCTGATCCCTGCACCACTCCCAGTCTACGTTAGTTCCTGTTACCCTTTTACATATGGTACCTTTTCTTTTTTCCACTGTGGGCTTGCATATTAGAGTTTAACATTCATCTCTCCTACTGGAAGCTCTGTGACCATAGTGTCTGTGCTGTGCTGCTTAGCTTTGCTCAGAACTGTTGTCTTTGGTGCTTGGCACAGAGCAGGCCCTAGAAAATATTTGTTGAATGAATGAATGAATGAATGAATGAATGGAATGAAATCCTCCTATTCTGAGGAAGACATACTAGTTAACTCACGCTCCTGTTTTGTGTTGACCCTGATGAGCTGACTTAGTTCATTGACAAAAGTATGTACTTTCAACCTCAGAGGTCACTGTAGTAATGGATTGCTTTCTCTCAAGCTAACCAGAAATGCTGTTTTGATCACCTTTCATTTTGGGTGGCTCACTGAAGGGGTTATACACGGAAAGAAGTGAAATCTAAAAGTCTGCTCTCGTGGTCAGGCTTGTCTTTCTACATCTTAGCGGGAAGGGGAATGAGTCTCCTTTAAGAAGAAACAGGCCTCTTTATTCAGCTCTGAACTGTTTCCATTCTTTGGAGTCTCCTAAGAAAATGATAGAGTGCTTTTGCAGCGTATATAGTCCTTCCAAGCTTCATCTTTTTTACTGTAACCATAAGTGGGAATGGGGCAGTAATTGCTTTTCATTTATTTCAGTAGTTAATACTTAGAGGTGCTAAGATCAAAATGAATATCAGTTAACTAATTTTAATGTTTATAGTGGGATTTAAGGTGCTTTTCGCAGTTTGTGGGTAGAGATCATTTGCTCTTTGCTAAAGCACCTCAGCAGTGTATTTGGGATGAAGCGCAGGTATTTACAGTTGATTGTCTTCTGATGGACAGAGCTATTGGTGCTAGGGTTGTATGTATATACAGAGGCACACCCCCTTCCCCCATCCTCTGGTTTTCAGAAGATTTATCTAGTTTATCAATTTGATACACTTGTATTCTTACCCAGCAGGATAATGACTTTCCTGTTGATGGAGAAACACATTGAAACTGTATCAGATGGTCTTTGATCCAAAAAGTATCAAATCCCTAACTCCAAAATGAAGCTGGTTCTAGGGTGGGAAATGGCCTCTTTCAAAAGCCCATCAGAATGTGCCCTCTGAACTTGCTGGGAGATGCAGAAAGTGCCAGACACAGGGAAAGCCTCTTATAATTGCAACTGTACAAATATTATGACCCAAATCTGAGAGTAGTGAAGGCTTTGCAAGCCCAGCAAATGACTGCTATTGAAAGAACTCCAGAATAAAAACAAAGTTTGGATGGATTTTAGCGACGTGTTGCATTGGTGGCAGACTGCTTTATGTTGAACTAAAGCTAAAATTAATTTAATGTACTGGCCTCCACAATCAAGTCTTGAGTTAGAAATGGAAGAAAAGGCTCCTGCCTTTATTGTGCATGACCCTGAGCCCCTTATATCTGTCATGGCATGAGCACACTTTGCTGTCATCTGGTTGTGCAAAATTTGGTCATTTCCTCTCTTACCACTTTAGTTCTTTTTGCATTACTGACCTCTCATCAACACTTGTATTTATCATTGTTTTAAAGTGTATCACAGCTGGGCATGGTGGTGCACGCCTGTAGTCCCAGTACTTGGGAAGTTGAGACGGGAGGATGGCAAGTTCGAAGCCAGTCTCGGCAAGTTAGCATGACCCTCAGCAACTTAGCAAGGCACTGTTTCAAAATGAAAAATAAAATAGGACTGGGGGTTTAGGTCAGAGGTAGAATGTCCCTGGGTTCAATCCCCAGTCCCCAAAATAAAAATAACATTGCATATACTGGTCAGTATTTGTCCCTTTATCCATCTGTCCAATGTTTCTTGACCTCCTGCTTTGTGCCAGGCTAGGAACAGGTGTGTAACACACTCAGATCTCCCAGCTTGGGCTTCTCAGTCTAGATTGCAAATCTAGTGTGCCACGGCTGTAGCAGTGTGTAACTAAAAGCCACTGTAGGTCTCTCGAAAGAAGAGTAGAGAGTGGGAATCTGACGTACGCTGGGGAGCAGTCTTTGAGGAGATAGAGTTTGAGCAGAGATCTGAAGGTTGAATATAACTTGTCACTACCCTCCGGTCACCCCCGCCCCCAGGAACACACTTGGAGTTCAACCAGCTGAGTTTTCCTCTCGTTGCAGGAAGAATGCACGCATGGGAACTGTGGTGCATCTCAGCAAGTGTGCACAGAAGGCTGAGTTAGGGAGATGTGCACCTGCGTCAGGTGGTTTGGGGAAGCAGTTAAGGGAGCGGAGGTCGTTCTGGATCGGATGCTGCCAGGGGTCCTTCTGTGATTGGGAATCTTAACAAATCTTCTCTAGAAGTGGGGGAGATTGGAGCGAGGCTAACGCTGGGGTTGATAGAGATAGCAGCAGGCACTGGAATTAGCCAGGATTAGGAGATGTCTGGTCACATTTGTGGTTTGGACGAGACTCATGTTTTGTCTGTGTTCAGACATGATTATGGGGTGGCTCTGTCTGTATCTTGTCCCATCTTGGTCACAGAGCGGCCTTGCGTCCTATTGGTGTGCTCAAGAATGGTTTCTCTTCAGTGATATGCCTAAGTCTGGCTGTGAGCGCCCTGCCAGCGAATTCTGTGGCTACTTGCTTAATATCAGCCAGGTCTAGTCTGGACTTGAACATTGAACAAAATGGACAACTGAAAAGCTTTACCAGGGGAAGGGATGCAGAGTAACACAGGGCAAGTGGCAGAGAACTGGGAAGTCAGGGGCTTGGTGGGAAGGACACACAGGAAGATACTGGAATCCTTCTGTTAGAGAAGTCGAGTCCCTAATGCAGTGGTTCTCGGAGTGTGATGCCCCTGAGACCCCTTTAGAGATCTAAATCATCTCCTGCTTTCCAGCAGACCTACAGAATCAGGCACTCTGGGGGCGGAGCCCAGCAGTTGGCATTTTAATAAGCCCTCCAGGTGGTACTGTGAGCAGTCAAGTGTAGAACCTCCTTGCCTTACAGATGAGCAGACTAGTGCCCCTGGCTCACTGGAGGCCACAAGGCTCTCTGTTTACCTGGGTGTGTGGTGTTGCACATGTATAATCCCAGTATTTGGGAAGCTGAGACCGGAGGATCACAGGTTCACAGCCAATCTCAGGAATTTAGCAAGACCCTGCTTCAAAAATAAAAAGGGCTGGGGGGTGGGTAGCTCAGAGGTAGAATGTCCCTGGGTTCAATCCCCACTGCCAACCAACAAAAAAAAAAAAAAAAAAAAAAAAAAAAAAAGATGTTGTTATAAATGACATATAAGTTGGGCATGGTGATACAGGCCAGTAACCCCAGAGACTTGGGAGCTGAGGCAGGAGGATTGCAGGGGCCAGCCTTGGCAACTTAGTGAGACTTTGTCTTAAAAAAATAAATAAATAAGCCGGGCGTGGTGGTGCACGCTTGTAATCCCAGCATTCGGGAGGCTGAGACCAGAGGATCCGGGTTCGCGGTCAGCCTCAGCTACCTAGTGAGGCACTCCGCAACTTAGTGAGACTCGGTTTCAAAATAAAGAATAAAAAAATAGGGCTGGGGGTGTAGCTCGGAGGTAGAATGCCCCTGAGTTCAATCCCCAGTACCACACACACACAAAAATAATAATAATAAATAAATAAATAAAAAGGTTCAAGGTTCCAGCTCCCTCTCCGGGGCTTCACGGGACACTGGATCTGCAGGTTATCCAAGTGCGCATGGAGGAGCCCCCGGCAGTCAGCCTCTTGTAAGACTGGGCCAAGCACCCCCAAGGCACCAAGGGAGTGGGAGCAGGTGACACACCAGACTGGCCCACAGTTCTGTGGGAGTCCAGTGCCACCGTGGGGGGGGGGGAGCCAGAGGCAGAAAGTGGGGTGTAAATTCTTGCTTTCCTGGGGGAGGGAGGGAAAGAGGGCAGGAGGGAGGAGGCAGTATCTCCTTTGGCTTATAGCTCAGAGCTGCCTGGCTCAGCCACCTGGAAGGTTTGTAAACGGATGCCAGGGCAGGATGGAGGAGTGCGACAGCGGCCATCCGCTGTTGCTCGGGGCACTGGAAAATGTCTGTCTCTGGCCGGCTCTGAGGCCAGCCCTGAGGTAGGCCGGGCGTGGAGGCTCTGTGTGGTGGGGCATTGGCCTGTGGAGAACACCTACCCCATCCTTCCTGACCCACACTCGTCCCCCACTCCTCCTCCCTCCCTCAGCCCCCACCGTTCTCCCCCAGCACAGTGCCTTACACAAAGGTGGTCATGACGGGCTTTGAACTGAGTCCCACTACCTCAGGGGATACCTCTCCTTCCCCCTGTTCAGGCTTCTGCACTAGGAGGCCTCCATTACCTCTTCCCGCTCCATCCCTGCAGAGGGCCTCCACACACCCCACTCCTGCTTCCACCTGTTTTCCTGTTGTATATATCGCCTTTGTTGACAATAAATTGTTTTTTTTATTAAGAGGAAAAAAAAAAAAAAAACAGTGGTCGAGTGCCCTGGGTTAAGTTTCCATTACAAAACAAAACAAAAGGGTCGTATGTTTTCCTTCATATGTAGAAGCTAGGGAGAAATTGGGATACAAAAGGGACTCCAGACAAAAGAGGAGAAACCCTAGTGGAGTGCTGGAGAGGGTCCAGTGACACTAGTCAGCCCATTTCAGTGTTAGTCACATGGACTTTTATCAGGAGGAGGCGGGTGTGGGGAGAGGGAGATCTGATGAAGGAAATACTTCAATCAACACCATGTAAGGGTACAAAATTATCAACGCCAATCTCAATGTCTTGTACAGGAGAAGGGGAGGGAGCGGATGGGAGCCGGAGGGAAGCTCACCAAATGCTGTGTGCATGCATATCTATTGCTTTGAACATCACAATGTGTGATTACAATGCACCAATAAATAATAACAATGATAAAAAGCAAACAAAAAGATGTGATGTGTAACTTTATAAAAGAAGCAAAATATGGTCCTAGTTTAAATCAAACCCCTCATGGAATTGTCGACAATGTAGTATTGATTCTTTCATGAATCTAGTCCAAGCTGGATCTTCAGTACCTGGGCATTAGTGACACTTGTCAGCCCATTTCAGTGTTAGTCACATGGACTTTCATCAGAGTACCCCACAGGCTCTTGCTATCATATTTCTGTCCCATCATTTCTTGTGTGTGTGTGTGTGTGTGTGTGTGTGTGTGTGTGTGTGTGTGTGTGTCTGTCTCACTACATTGCAGAGGCTATCCTGTAATCCTCTTGTCTCAGCCTCCCAAGTACTGGGATTACAGGCATGCATCATTTTTTCTCTAGAAGCGACTTAAAAACATCCTATTTGCATTATTAAAATGTTTCATAGTCGTGATTTTCTAAACCTGGAACATGTATTAGTCTCTCCTTGCTGCTACAACAAACTACCTCACGCTTGGTGCTGGAGACATCACAGGTTTATTATCTGTCCTTGGGTTGCATTCCTTCTGGAGACTAGAGGAGAGTCCCTTCCCTTGCCTGTTCCAGCTTCTGATCTTCTCTTCCACCTTCAAAGTCAGTGATAACTGGCCACGTGTCTCTCACGTCACATCACTCACCTGAGGAGATTGGACCCATTTGGATAATCCAAGGTAATCTCTGGATCTCAAGGTCAGCTGATTAGCAGCCTTAACTTCTCTTTGCCACTAACCTAACAGATTCACAAGTTCTGGGCCTGATAATGTGGACATCTAGGGTGTGGGAGGCAACATTACCCGGCCTAGGAAGTAGACTGCTCTTGGGTAGACTTGGATTTTTCTGGTTTCGCCTGGATAAGTGAGTATTCATAGTCAATCTTCTTCTTCCTTTTATTTTACTTTTTTTCTGTGTGTGTAGTACTGAAGATTTGAACCCAGGGGCACTCTACCACTGAACTGCACCCTTGGCCCTGTTAATTTTTTATTTCAAAACAGGCTTTCACTTGGTTGCCAAGGCTGGCCTTGAGCTCGCCATCCCCTGCCTCAGCCTCCCAAGTACTGGGATTATTCTTCAGAAGATTCTATTTTGGTTTTAAGTTTGGATTTTAAAACTTATTAATAGGGCCGGGCGTGGTGGCGCACGCTTGTAATCCCAGCATTTGGGAGGCTGAGACCGGAGGATCCGGGTTCGCGGCCAGCCTCAGCTACCTAGTGAGGCACTCCGAAACTTAGTGAGACCCGGTTTCAAAATAAAGAATAAAAAATAGGGCTGGGGGTGTAGCTCGGAGGTAGAATGCCCCTGAGTTCAGTCCCCAGTGCCGCAAAAAAAAAAAAAAAAAAAAAAAAAAAACTTATTAATAAAGCTGTCTGCTGCAATTTGAATGTATCTCCCAAAAGTTCAAATTTTGGAAACTCTATTCTGCAGTTCATATGTTAATGGTATTTGGAGGGGGCTTCTGGGAGGTAAGATAACATGAGGCCATGAGGGTGGGGTTTTATAAGAAGAGGATGAGACCCCAGCCAGCACACTTGACCTGTCACCCCATGTGATGCCCTGCACCATGTTACAAAGCAGCAAAGCAGCCCTCACCAGGAGCAGAGCGATGCTAGCACCATGCTGTTGGACTTCCCAGCCTCTAGAAACATGAGCCAAATAAACTCCTATTCTTCATGTTACCCGGACTTGAGTATTTTGTTATAGCAAAGGAAAATGGACTTAGATGCCACCTTAAAGTTACGCTTTGCATTTCTCTTATTTTTCCTCATTTTTCTTCACTGCTCCGTTTCTTGAGACAGCCCTCCCTTCCTCCCCCACTTTCCCCATGGAGACTGTCCTGCACTTACCAGGACCACTGTCCTCTGGCACTGCCCTGTTCATGCTGAGGTAACTGATACATGATCGATCTCCTACTCACAAGCACATGGTCTCGGGCCCCAGCATCTTTGACTTAACCAGCTTCTGAATTGTGAAGATTTGAACTCCTCCTCTTGGCTTCTAGGAAACCCTGTTTACTCCCAGCCTCCCCTAATCCTCCTTCTTCTATTGCTGGTGCTTCCTCTCCATCTGCCTCTGGGACTCTGAGTTCTGGTCCGCTTCATGTGTAAAATGTGTGTCCTTTAGTGATCTCAGTCACGCTGCTGATTCAGGTGTCTCTTATTGATAAGGTCCAAATCTCCATCCCTAGTCTTGGTCTCTGTCCCTAGCTCAGGGCGCTATACCACTAAGCTACACCATCAGCCCTTTTTTTTTTTTTTTTTTTTTTTTTTTTGCGGTACTGGGGATTGAACTCAGGGGCATTCTACCTCCGAGCTACTCCCCCAGCCCTATTTTTTATTCTTTATTTTGAAACCGAGTCTCACTAAGTTGCGGAGTGCCTCACTAGGTAGCTGAGGCTGGCCGCGAACCCGGATCCTCCGGTCTCAGCCTCCCGAATGCTGGGATTAAAGGCGTGCGCCACCACGCCCGGCTCCCATCAGCCCTTTTTATGATTATTTTTTTTTATTCTTAGACAGAGTCTTGCTAAGTTGCCGAGGCTGGCCTTGAACCTTCCATCCTCCTGTCTCAACTTCCCAAGGACTGGGATGACAAGCGTGTGCCACCGTGTCTCGGCAACACTGTGAGTGCCAAGAGGGCATGATCTATTTGGTCATTGTGTTCCTGTGCCTGGCACATGGCAAGCCTAAAATAAACATTGGTTGTGTTGATGATCATTGGTGACTTCCTAATTCACTTCACCCAGCTGTGTCTCAGACATTTACGCACACTGCAAGCTAAGCTCATCTCCTCCATGATCCTGCTGGGCCCTTTTTCCCTTCTGTCTCGCCGAGGGTGTCACCCTCTTTCCTGTGACTTCCACAGGTGCTCTGATGTTTGCTTGGCCTCATTTCTTCCCCTCTCTCCTCTCGAAGCCTCTTCCAATCCAGTCAGGTCCCAAGTCAAGCCCCGTGTGCCTGCCCTTCTGCAAATGCTTTGCATGGATTCCCAAAGTGGACGAGACAATCCCCGGGGGCAATTGAAGAAAATATAGATATATAACAGAACACAAATTTATCACCACATCTTTCTGTTTATTTGCTTAGAGAAGGTAGATTTGGGGTGGGGAGGGTGCTGAGTAAGCTTTTATCTGAAAAGGGGGTGGTTTGGGAATGCCTGCAATCCTGAATGCCTTAGCAAAACCTTCCTGGATCTTGGCTGCCCCTCCCTGCCTTCCCTCTGCCCACGCTTGTTCGGGCTTCCCAGCCTTTGGCCATGTGACTCCCTTGAGGGGAACAAATGTCACTTTTTTCTGCCCCATAGTTTTCCTATTGCTGCTGCAACAAATTAGTAAAAGGCTAGCGGCTTAAAACAACACAAATGAGCCGGGCTTGGTTGGTGCATGCCTATAATCCCAGTACGTGGTAGCCTGACACAGGAGGATGACAGGTTCGAAGGCAGCCTCAACAGGTAGTGAGACTCTCATCAACCTAGTGAGACCCTGTTTCCAAAAAAAAATAAAATAGGACTAGGGGTGCAGCTTGGAGGTAGAATGATCCTGGGTTCAATCCCCAGTACCACACAAATAAATAAATAAAATAAGATTGAGCTGGAGGTGTAGCTCAGAGGTAGAATGTCCCTGGGTTCAAGCCTCAGTATCACAAAAAACCAACCAACAACAAAAACAACAACAACAAAAAACCCACATGAGTTTTGCTGGGTCTGTATCAGGGTGTGGCCGAGCTGTGTTCCTTCTGTGGACTCCATTTCCCTGGTTGCCTGCATGCCCTTGGCTTCTGACTGCAGCGCCCCAGCTTCCGCCTCCATCTACACGTCTCCTTGTCTTACTCTGACTCTCCTGCCTTTTATGAAGACCGCTGAGTTGCTGGGGCATAGTGGCGCACAACTGTAACCCCAGTACTTGGGAGGCTGAGGCAGGAGGATTCAGGTAAAAAATAATGAAATGGGCTGGGAGTGTAGCTCAGTGGTAAAGCGCCCCTGCATTCAGTCCTCAGTGCTGCAAAAATAGAGTGAAATAATAAAATAAAATATTGTTGTGTCCTATGAAGCCCTCTGGATTCTCTGGGTTACTTTCCTCAAGAGCCCTAATCATGTTGTGTGTGTGTGTGTGTGTGTGTGTGTGTGTGTGTGTGTGTGTGGTACTGGGGATTGAACCCAGGGGCATTCTACCTCCGAGCTACACCACCAGCCCTATTTTTTATTCCTTATTTTGAAACAGGGTCTCACTAAGTTGCAGAGAGCCTTACTAAGTAGCTGAGGCTGGCTGCGAACCCGGATCCTCCTGTCTCAGCCTCCCGAATGCTGGGATTACAAGCGTGCGCCACCACGCCCGGCCTTAATCATGTTTGAAGTCCCTTTTGCCATGGAAGGGACCACATTCATAGGTTCTGGGGATTAGGACGGGGACATTTTTGAGGGGCTCTTATGCAGTCTACCACAGCCCTGATTCGTCCTGCGAAGCCTGCTCCTGAGGTTGCTGTACAATATTGCATCTTGTATGAAGTCTGTTCATCTCTGACTGAGTCTTCCCAGCTGCACCGCCTGGCATACAGTAAGTGCCGTATATCAACAAATGAATGAGTAACCCTTTTGAAGCCGGGCGTGGTGGCGCACACTTGTAATCCCAGCATTTGGAAGGCTGAGACCAGAGGATCCGGGTTCGCGGCCAAGCTCAGCTACCTAGTAAGGCACTCCGCAACTTAGTGAGACCCTGTTTCAAAATAAAGAATAAAAAATAGGACTGGGGGTGTACCTCAGAGGTAAAATACCCCTGGGTTCAATCCCCAGTACTGAAAAAAAAAAAAAAAGAGTAACCCTTTCACCCAAGTACGGTTAAGACTTGCAATCCTCAGACACTGCTGGGCGTGTGTGCAATTCTGTCACGTTCCCTGGGCAAGACGGGTGTGGTGGCGCACGCCTGTGATCCCACAACTTGGGAGGCTGAGACAGGAGGATCCCAGGTGTGATCCCACAACTTGGGAGGCTGAGACAGGAGGATCCCAGGTTCCAGCCCAGCCTCACCGATTTAGCGAGACCCTCAGCAACTTGTCGAGAGCCTGTTTCAAAATAAAAAATAAAAAGAACTGGGGGGTGTAGCTCGGAGGTAGAATGTCCCTGAGTTCCATCCCCAGTACCACCAAAAAAGTTCTCTGGGCAGAGCATGCTGACGAGACCTGTTTACCCGACGGTTCATGGTGGCCAGCACCACAGTGGATGAGAAATATAATGCCTTACGTGTCACATGGCTTCAACTATGAAGTCTCAGTATAAAATTCTCTTCAGCTGTGTTTCTCCACTGGGGATGATTCTTCTCCCCCACCTCAGGGAGACATTTGGTAATGCGTAGGGACACTTTCGGTTGTTACAGCTGGAGAAGGGGTCATTCTACTGGCATCTAGTGTGCAGGGGCCAGGGACACTGCCCTTGAGGGCACAGGGCATTCCCCACAACAAAGAATTGACTGGCCCTGAATGTCAGCCATGCTGGCATCTTGGAGGCTCATTACTACTAGGCTGAAGCTCTGGGTTTTTTTTGCGGTACTGGGGATTGAACCCAGGGGCATTCTACCTCCGAGCTACACCCCCAGTCCTATTTTTGATTCCTTGTTTTGAAACATGGTCTCACTAAGTTGCAGGGGGCCTCACTAAGTAGCTGAGGCCGGCTGCGGACCTGAAATCCTCCTGCCTTAGCCTCCCAAGTACTGGGATTACAAAAGTGTGCCATCAAACCCAGCTTGAAGGTCTGTTTTCTTTTTTTTTTTTCTTTTTTTTTTTTTTTTGTGGTATTGGGGATTGAACTCAGGGGCATTCTACCTTCGAGCTATACCCCCAGCCCTATTTTTTATTCTTTATTTTGAAACCAGGTCTCACTAAGTGGCGGAGTGCCTCACTAGATAGCTGAGGCTGGCCTCGAACCCGGATCCTCCGGTCTCAGCCTCCCAAATGCTGGGATTATAAGCGTGTGTCACCATGCCCGACTTCTGTGTTCTTACTGTATCATTTGACCTCATGCTGGGATGTACCCCTTTTTGTTTGTTTGTTTTTGTTTTTGGTACTGGGGATTGAACCCAGGAGGACTCTACCTCCTAGCTATAACCCCAGCCCTTTTAATTTTTTGTTTGGAGACAGAGTCTCCCTATATTGCTGAGAGTCTCACTGTGTTGCTGAGACTGTCCTCGAACCTGCCACCCTTCCGTCTCAGTCTCCCAAGTCCTGGGATTATAGATATGCACACCACAGCCAGTCTTGTTCTTTGAGTAGAAAGTATCTTAACACAACCGTGCCCCCTCTTCCATGAGTACCTGGACCGTTGGCCTGGGAGAGGCAAGGCCTTTGGAGCACAGTGTTGCCGAGCTTGCTTCTCAAGTGTTTGGCTCCCCTAATATCTTGTCTTCCCCGTAGGACATGCTTCTGTGTGAGGCGCAGACCATGGGTCCTTCTGCCACTCACTTATCAGTCCCTGGAACCGAAGTGCTGGCAGGGTCCTTTGCAGTTGTGGCCATCAGATGAGAAGGCTGAGGCTCAGAGAGACAGTGACACGTTCCCTAGCAACCGACCTGGCTGCCTTCCAGCACGGAGGAGCCAGTCCAACCCTGCTTCAAAACAGCTTTTTTGAGATATGATTCACATATCAGCCCAGCCTATAATCCAAGCACATGGGAGGCTGACACAGGAAGATCACAGGCTTGAGGCTAGCCTCAGCAACTTAGCAAGACTCTGTTTCAAAACAAAAGATAAAAAAAGGCTGTGGGTATAGTTCAGAGGTGGAATGCCTTGAGGTTGAATTCCTAGTATCAAAACAAAAAACAAAAAACTCCCCAAAAAAACAACAACAAAAAAATCACATACCATACAGTTTACCTAAAGTGTAGAGTTTAGCGGTATTTGATATACTACATTATTAGTTTTTTAAGTTGTGGTAAAATATATCTAACAAAATCGGCCATTTTGATCATTTTGACTTTTTTTTTTTTTTTTTGCGGTACTGGGGATTGAACCCAGGGGCATTCTACCTCTGCGCTGCACCCCCAGACCTATTTTTTATTTTTAATTTTTTGTGATACTGGGGATTGAACCTAGGGGCATTCTACCTCCAAGCTACACCCCCAGTCCTATTTTTTATTCTTTTATTTTGAAACAGGGTCTTACTAAGTTACTGACAGCCTCACTAAGTAGCTGAGGCTGGCCGCGAACCCAGATCCTCTGGTCTCAGCCTCCCCCCAAGTACTGGGATTACAAGGGCGCGCCACCATGCCTGGCTTTTTTTTTTTTTTTTTTTTTTTTTTGAGACAAGATCTCACTAAGTTGCTGAGACTGTCCTCCATCCTCCTGTCTCAGCCTCCCAAGTACTGGGACTACAGGTTGTGCGCCACCATGCCCAGCCCTCCCTAGTAAGTTTCTAAGGTTGAAGATTAGAATCCTTGTACCCTGGAGGCTCCTGGATCCACCAACCACTTGATTTGGGGAAAGCTTGGAAGCCTAAGGATCCCTGTTGAGATTCCAAAACAATTCAGGAAAGGAGAAATTGGCTTTGTTGTTTTTCCAGCGGGTTCGGCCTGTTTCCTCTGGCAGACTGTTCGCTTTTGCTTGCTCCCCAGGCACCCTCCCTGGTTCATACCTTTCATCCTGTGGGGGAGTTTGAATGTGCTTTTACAGTCCTGAAGCGTTTATGCATTAGTTTCTTGGGTAGCTTTTTTTTTTGCCAATGACTGGCATTCATTAGGAATGTTTGAATTGCTGGGCACACATTTGTAATGCTGGTACTTGGGAGGCTGGGACAGGAGGATGGCAGGTTGAAGTCAACCATAGCAACTTAGCAAGACCCTCAGCAAGTGAGTGAGACCCCATTTCAAAATAAAAAAATGGGGTGTAGCTCAGAGGTAGAACTCCCCTGGGTTCAATCCCCAGCACCCCTGTACACACACACAAGAAGACTGTTTGAATCATGGGAGACCTCACTGTGACACCACACCAATCCCTCAAAGTCACACATGCAGGGTTGATGGCAGTCCACATGTCTTTCCTTAAATTCCTTCACTGGTGAGGTACACTGGCGACCTGCTTGATTTCAAGCACTTGGTTTCCAACTTGATCATTATTTTCTGGATAAATATGGTAGTGGCTTTTTGATAGTTTTCATTAGGGGCCACTTGAAGCAAACTGTAGCTGGTGGATCTTACCTCAGTGATAAATCGAACTTATATTTAGCCTTAGGATGAAAATACACCAATAAGCCGGGCGTGGTGGTGCACGCTTGTAATCCCAGCATTTGGGAGGCTGAGACAGGAGGATCCGGGTTCAAGGCCAGCCTCAGCTACCTAGTGAGACACTCCACAACTTAGTGAGACCCTGTTTCAAAATAAAGAATAAAAAATAGTGCTGAGGGTGTAGCTCAGAGGTAGAATGCCTCTGAGTTCAATCCCCAGTACCGCAAAAAAAAAAAAAAAAAAAAAAAAAAAAAAAAAAAAAAAAAAAAAAAAAAAAAAAAAAAAAAAAAAAAAAAAAAAAAAAAAAAAGAAAAGAAAAGAAAATACACCAATAATAATAAAAATCCTGTGATATTTGGTTGGCAAGAAGTGGGTTATTTCCTTGCAGTGGCCGGGGAAGTGGTGGGGCCTCCGCAGGAGGCTGGTCTGTCCCCAGGTGTGGGGGATAGAGTGACAAGATGAAATGTGAGCCAATTCCTATTGCAGTTTCTTTTCATATGAATATTTCAATGCATATTAACTACTCATTTTGCATAACAAATTTAGGTCCTTAGGCACCCTAGTACAGTATGTATAGACAGTTTAAATTACTGTCTCCTTAAACTTCAACTTCTTACGAGTCATTATGCAAACACCAGCCCTGTGGTTCTTTTTTTTTTTAGTACTAGGGATTGCACCTAGGGGTGTTTTCCCTACAGGCTACACTCCCAGCCCTGTTTTACTTTTCATTTGAAACAGGGTCTTGCTAAGTTGCTGAGGGTCTTGCTAAGTTGCTGAGACTAGCCTCGAACCTGTGATCCTCCTGTCTCAGTATCCCAAGTACTGGGATTACAGGCGTGTGCCACCACGCTGGCCTAACCCTTGTGTCTCTGTGGCAGTTTTTTGGACTGTTCTAGACTCTGAAGCTGTGGGGCCATGTTCTAGGCCTGGTCCTCTGGGGACGCACCAGTTTTATCCATCACCCGCCACTCCCCTGGGTGAAAAGTCTAATTAGCTTAGTGTCCTGTGTAATTATTCCAACTAGTTCTTTTCATGCCGGGGTGACATGGTGGAGGACTGGGAAGACCTTCCTCACTTTGCTCTTCTGTATGGATTTCCATTTTCTTCCCCAGACTCCCTGCTTGAGCATTTACAGGCTAGCTTTGGATAAAATCCATTTGATTTGAAAGGATTCATAAATGGGCTTTGCTTGTCTCCTATTTTGATCATTAGAAAACAACAACAACAACAACAAAAAGCTGGGTGTGGTGGTGCATGCCCGTAATCCCAGTACTTGGGAGGCTGAGACACGAGGATCACAAATTTGAGGACAGCCTCAGCAATGTAGTGAGACTCAGCAGTCAAGTGAGACCCTGTTTCCAAAACAAAAAATAAAAACGGATGGGGATGTAGCCCTTGGGTTCAATCCTCCCCCCCCCCCCCAAAAAAAAGATGAAAGAAAAAAAGCAAAAACACCTCTTTATTTTTTCTTTATTTATTTATTTTTGCGGTACTGGGGATTGAACTCAGGGGCATTCTACCTCCGAGCTATACCCCCAGCCTTATTTTTTATTCTTTATTTTGAAACAGGGTCTCACTAAGTTGCGGAGTGCCTCACTAGGTAGCTGAGGCTGGCCATGAACCTGGATCCTCCAGTCTCAGCCTCCCAAATGCTGGGATTACAAGTGTGCACCACCACACCTGGCTAAAAAAACACCTCTTTAAACTCAATAAAATGGGCCAATTTTGACCATTTAATAACCAATCCCTTTGTTCTTGGTAAATGTTTCTTTTTAGACAGATCTCTCTCTTGTTTCCCAGGCTGCTCTCCAACTGTTAGGGTCAAGCGGTCCTCCTATCCCAGCTTCACTCAGCCTCTGGCTTCAGTACACTAGTAGCTGGAACACAGAGGTGTCAACTCGACTTTAGTGTGCCAGGAACTTGTCTGGGGTACGTTGGGCAGGTTGGGCAGAGTATTTGTTAACTGATGGTAATTTTTAGCTTAATTGCTACCTTTGACCATCAGGAAACAAATGAAAGACAATAATTGTTTTGGGGAGGGCTCTGGGGCGTGGAGGTGGAGTGGGTGGGAATTGTCCCCAATTAAGGAAAGAATGTGAAAGGGGAAAGCTGTTCACACTACATTCATCTGTTGGGCATAATGTCTGCAACTGCTTACGTGAGAAGTTTTTTTTTTTTTTTTTTTTGCGGTACCGGGGATTGAACTCGGGGGCATTCTACCTCCGAGCTATACCCCCGGCCCTATTTTTTATTCTTTATTTTGAAACAGGGTCTCACTAAGTTGTGGAGTGCCTCACTAGGTAACTAAGGCTGGCCGCGAACCCGGATCCTCCGGTCTCAGCCTCCCAAATGCTGGGATTACGAGCGTGCGCCACCACGTCTGGCTACTTGAGAAGTTTTTAAATTAATTTTAAAGCTAGTTTTTGGACTGGATTGTACACCCATGTGATTCAAATTCAAAAGGCAAAGAATGGGTTTACATTAAAATGTCTCCTTCTGCCGGGTGTGGTGGTGCACGCTGGTAATCCTAGTATTTGGGAGGCTGAGACAGGAGGATCACAAGTTCGAGGCCAGCCTCAGCAACTTGGTGAGGTCCTCTGCAACTTAGATCTTGTTTTGTAATAAAAAATAAAATAGGGCTAGGTGTGTAGCTCAGAGGCAAAATGCCCCTGGGTTCATCCCCCAGTGCCGAAAAATCAGTCAACCAATCAGTCAATAAAAATGAAATAAATAAATGAAAAGCTTAGCCAGGCATGGTGGCACTTTTGTAATCCCAGTACTTGGGAGACTGAGACCAGAGGATCGCAGGTTGAGGCCAGCCTCAGGTACTCAGTGAGGCCCTGTGCAACTTAGTGAGAACCTGTTTCAAAATAAAAAAAATTAAAGTAGGGCTGGTGGTGTAGCTTGGAGGTAGAATGCCCCGGGTTCAATTCCCAGTTCCGCAAAGTAAGTAAGTAAGTAAGTAAGTAAATAAATAAATAAATAAATAAATAAATAAATAAATAAATGATAAAAAGCTCTCTTTCAAGCCGGGCGTGGTGGCACATGCTTGTAATCCCAGCATTTGGGAGGCTGAGACAGGAGGATCGCAGGTGTGCGGCCAGCCTCAGCTACCTAGTGAGGCCATCCACAACTTAGTGAGACCCTGTTTCAAAATAAAGAATAAAAAATAGGGCTGGGGGTAAAAAAAAAAAAGCTCTCTTTCCCATCCCTGATCTTCCAGCTGTGTAGTGGCTCTCTCCATATGCTCTCAGTATTTTGTTTCTCAAATTTCCTTTCAGGCCATTTTGATACCTATCCTAGCAGATAGGTTTTTAAAAATTCTCCCAGCCGGGCGTGGTGCCGCACACTTGTAATCCCAGTACTTGGGAGGTTGAGACAGGAGGATCCAGGTTCGCAGCCAGCCTCAGCTATTTAGTGAAGCCCTCCGCAACTTAGTGAGACCTTGTTTCAAAAAATAAAAGAATAAAAATTAGGACTGGGGGTGTGGCTCGGAGGTAGAATGCCCCTGGGATCAATTCTCAGTACCTCGTGTGTGCGCGCGCGCGCACACACACACACACACACACACACACGCACACACACAATTCTTCTCCCTCCTTTGTTACATCCTGGTGAAGTGATGGTGAGTGAACCTCTGTCTCGCAGGTGGGCCCCGACCTTGTGCTTTGCAGCTCCATTGCTTGGTCTTTCCCAGCTGCTTTTATTGTTGTTTTTTCCTTTCTGCAGTGCTGGGGATGGATCCCAGGCCCTCGTACATGTTATGGAGGCCCTCAACCACTGAGCTACATCCTCAGCCTCCCAGCTGATGTTTTATTTATTTATTTTGGTACTGAGGATATGTGTGTGTGTGTGCATGTATGTGTGTGTGGGGGGGGGTACTGGTGATGGAACCCAGGGGCATTCTATGTCTGAGCTACATCCTAGCCCTATTTTATTCTTTTTATTTTGAAACAGGGTCTCACTAAGTTGTGGAGGGCCCCACTAAGATGCTGAGGCTGGCCACTAACCCTCCATCCTCCTGTCTCAGCCTCCCAAGTACTGGGATTACAAGTGTGATCCACCAAGCCCAGCACACACCTGGCTTTTATTGTTTATTTTGCAACAGGGTCTCTCTAGGTTGTTGAGTGTCTCGCTATGTTACTGAGACTCTGTGATCCTGGAACTTGCAATCCTCTTGTCTCAGCCTCCCAAGTACTGGAATTACAGGCGTGTGCTACCACGCCCAGCCCCATGTCAATGTTTGAGGAGCCCACTGAGTGGCAGGCATGTGTTCCGTGCTGGGACACGTGGGTGATCCGCGAGAAGTCCTGCCCTAGGGAGCAGTGCCTGGTGAGACCCGAGTGCTCCAGGGGACACGCTTGGGACTGGCGCCACAAGTGAGGACGCCTGCAAGCCGCAAGCCGGGGTACCTGGAGTGCCGTGTGCTGTTTTCTTAGCTTTCTCTTGGCAAAGGGGCGATGAATGGAGGCCGCAGCGTGGCCCCCTGGCTGCAGCCGTCCCGGGTGTGCATTTCACCCCCAGTCTCTTCCGGGAGGCTCCCCTGAGGAAGGCACCGTTGCGCTTCTGAGTACTGGGTTATTTTTACCCTCTGAGACCCTGCGTGTGGAAGGAGCTCGGTTTCTCCTTCCCAGTCGATGGCACTTAAAAAGCATGAATGTGCCTTTGAGGGCGCGAGCATGGGCGCTCCGTGGGGGAGGGGCCGTTGTGACATGTCTGGCTCTTTTAGGGAACCTGTGGGTTTTTTTAGTGGAGGAAGAGAAGAAGACATTGCGAAAAACAGCTACTGCCTGGCGGGTTAACCCCCTGAGGTCGAAGATGTACTCAGGAAAGGGGCCCTGCCCTCCCTCCCACCTACCCCCTGCTTTCTCTCCTATCTTTTTTTTTTTTTAATTTTTATTTACTTATTTATTTATTTGTGGTACTGGAGATTGAACCCAAGGACATCCTACCTCCGAGCTACACCCTTAGCCCTTTTTTACTTTGAAACAGGGTCTGGCTAAGCTGCTGAAAGTCTCACTAAGTTGCTGAGGCTGGCTGGGAACCTGTGATCCTCATGTTTCAGCCTTCCAATTACTGGGATTACAGGTGTGTACCACCGCACCTGGCTACCTGAGTGGCATTTGAGGGAACTTAGTTTCCCAGAAGCACAGGGAAAAGTGTGCTCAGGTGACTTCATATTGCATATTTAGCTGAGACATGGGTCCAAACAAGGAAAAGGTCATGGCCGTAATAGTCCCTTTGTTCTCTCTCTCTCTCTCTCTCTCTCTCTCTCTCTCTCTCTCTCTCTTTTTCTCTCTCTCTCTCTCTATCGCTCTGGCACTAGGGATTGAGCTCAGGGGCATGCTACATCCAAGCCCTATTTTATTTTTTATTTGGAAACAGAGTCTTGCTAAGTTGTGGAGGGCCTCGCTAAGTTGCTGCAGCTGGCCTCAAACGTGCAATCCTCCTGTCTCAGTCTCCTAAGTACTGGGATTACAGGCATGAACCACCACTCTCAGCAGTCCTTTGTGGTTTCTAGCTCAGCTTTGTATCATTGTCATATACTCCTCGAAAAAGATTAAGCTTCAAGGCCACCAAGTAGGGTGGCTAACACCCCCAGGACAGAAGGACTCAAAGCCTTGCATTTTCTTTTTTTTTAAATGTGCTTTTATTAGCTGGGTGTGGTGGTGCATGCTAGTAATCCCAGCATTTGGGAGGCTGAGACTGGAGGATCCAGGTTCGCAGCCAGCCTCAGCTACCTAGTGAGGCCCTTTTCAATTTAGTGAGAACCTGTTTCAAAATAAAGAATAAAAAAATAGGGCTGGGGTATAGCTCAGAGGTAGAATGCCCCTGAGTTCAATCCCTAGTACCATACACACACACAAAAAAAACTTTTATTAAGCCTTGCATTTCATTGCCTAAGTTTCATTAATGAGTGACAACCACTAAGTATATATCAAATGCCAGCTCATGGATCTGGCAAAAATAGTTGAATATATATGATGGCCTCCCAGGGGCCAATTTCTGTGAAAGTCATGATAATAGACATTAGAAAGCATTGGTGAGCGGTCATGGTGGCACAGACTTGTAATCCTAGCATTTGGGTAGCTGAGACCAGAGGATCTGGGTTCGCGGCCAGCCTCAGCTACCTAGTGAGGCCCTCTGCAACTTAGTGAGACCCTGTTTCAAAAATGAAGAATAAAAAATAGGACTGGGGGGTATAGCTCAGAGGTAGAATGCCCCCGAGTTCAATCCCCAATACCGAAAAGAAAAAAAAAAAAAAAAAGCATTGGTGGCTAATATGTACCATATTCTTTTTCCTTCTGTGACATTTTTTTTTTTTTTCGGTATTGGTCTCAGCCTCCCAAATGCTGGGATTACAAGCCTGCGCCACCACGCCCAGCTTCTGTGACATTTTTAAATGACAAACATAACCTTTCTTGAATTTGTAGGACCAACAAAATAGTTGACTCACTAGTGCTGTATATTGGAATTCAATTAAGTTCCACAAGTGCTTATCGAGTGCCTGTTATTGTAAGATCTGATAAACAGAGGAACTCAAAGATATCTGTAGTTTCACTCAATGATATGTTTTACTTAACTTTCATTTCCTTAATTGGAAGGAGACTGTGATGTAGTTATTTCAGGACCCACACAATGAAATAAGCAGTTAAATGAAAGGACCTTTGAATAAGTTCTGTTTATCCAGAAAGAAGGAAAGAAAGATGTAAGCCAGGCGAATTGGTGTGTGCCTGTAATCCTTGCTTTAGGGAGGCTGAGACAGGAGGAGTACAGGTTTGAGGCCAGGGATGTAGTTTGGAGGTAGAATACCCCTGAGTTCAATCCCCAGTACTAAACAAACAGATAAACAAACAAACTCCACCAAAGATAGATTTCAGAAACACACATCAAACCAGATGATAAGGCTGGGCATGGTGGCGCACGCTTGTAATCCCAATACTTGAGAGGCTGAGACGGGAGGATCCTAGGTTCCCGGCCAGCCTCAGCTATTTAGTGAGGCTCTCTGCAACTTAGTGAGGCTCTGTTTCAAAAATAAAGAATAAAAAATAGGGCTTGGGGTGTAGCTCGGAGGTAGGATGCCCCCTGGGTTCAATCCCCAGTACTAAAAAAACAAAACAAAACAAAAATCCAGATGACAGCTTTCTGGGTGGTGGTTTGGAGAAAAACAAAGTGAAACAGGTTTTCTCAAATGAGCAATTCTGAAATTACCCTTGCAGGGAAATACTTCCGAAGAATCCCTGTGCTGCCTAAAAATTTTAATGTTTACTAGTTTGTATTTATTTTTATTGTAAGAAGATATACATAACATACATTTTGTTACTTAAGCCATTTCATTTTATATTTATTTTTGTTTATGGTACAGGGAATTTAACCAAGAGGGGCTTTAACTCTGAGCTATGCCCCCTGCCCAACTTTATTTTTTAAAAAATTTTGATACTGGAGACTGACCAGGGCCATCCTACCTCTTTTTTATTTGGAAACAGGGTCTTACTAAGTTGTTGCAGGTCTTCTTAAGTTGCTGAGGCTGGCTTTGAACCCACGATCCTCCTGTCTCAGCCTCCCAAGTACTGGGATTACAGGTGTGTGCCACCACACCCATCATAACCATTTTAAAGTAAACAGTTCAGTAGCATCAAGTCTACATTTTTGGGAAACGACATCACCATCTGTCTTCAGAAATTTTGCATTTCCCAAGACTGAAACTCCCTATAGTTTTTGGCAACTGCGGCTCTACTTTTGGTCTAGGAATTTGATTACTCTAGGTCCATCATGTAGATAGAATTATAAAGCAGCTGCCTTTTTGTGACTGGCTTATTTCACTAAGCATAATGTCTTCAAGGTTCATCCATATAGTAGCATGTGTCAGAATTCCCTGCCTTCATAATTGCCTTAAACTGTGCAATCATAATGCTACTGGAAGAGATAGGCGCTTAGCTAGATATAAGCTGCTTTTGCTTTTAGTTCATTTACAAGTATAAACCTGAACTGGATTCACAAATTAAGTCTAAATTAACCACTGAAGTTCAAATCAACACTGATGGAGACACGATGGCATGTTTTGGCAATGAAGTTGCTTACGGGACACACACAGCTCACTTTTTGTGTACATATTTCTTTTCTCCATTCAAACTACTGGGAAAATCCTTCCTTCATACAGTTCTCTTGCAGGCTTTTACACATGGTGCTAGGCCCCAAAAACAGTTCTGAAGCTGGGCGTGGTGGGGCACACCTGTAATCCTAGTACTTGGGAGGCTGTGACAGGAGGATTTCAGGTTCAAGACCAGCTTCAGCATCTTAGTGAGGTCCTCAGCAACTTAGCCAGACCCTGTTTCAAAATTTAAAAATGAAATAAGTTTGGGGGTATAGTTCAGAAGTAGAACACCCTTGAGTTTAATTCCTAGTAACTAAGACACACACACACACACACACACACACACACACACACACACACACACACACACACCTCAGTTCTGAAAGCTGATGTGCTCTTTGATGCCATGCACATAGCGTTACAAGATGCACTCTTGTGAACCCATCCTCGATGTAAGAAGTAAAGCAGTGTGTGCTCAGGCTCCAGTCTCTCTTTCTCCCCTGCCCTGGGGGAAATGATCCCCATAAGTCTTTTTAAAAATTATCTTTCCCACCAGACACAGTGCTGCACATCTGTAATCCCAGATACTCTAGAGGCTAAAGCAGGAGGACCACAAGTTCGAGGCCAGGCTCAGCAACTTAGATCGTGTCTCAAAATCAAAAAAGAAAAAAAGCTGGGGATATAGCTCAGTGCTAAGTGTGCCCTCTGGGTTCAATCCTTAGTACCACCCAAACAAAACAAACAAACAAAAAAGCCCCATCATTTTCCCCTTCCTTTTAAAAGAAATAGTTTTATCATTTCACTGAGACAGGAGGATCACAGGTTTGAGGCCAGACTCTGCAATTTAGCAAGTCCCTGTTTCAAAAAATAAAAATTAAATAGGGCTGGGGGTGTGGCTCAAAGGTAGAATGCTCTTGAGTTCAAATCCCAGTACCACACACAGAAAATAACATCATGTCTGGTTTTGCTTGGTTTTAGTTTTATAAAACTGGGATTTAAGCTGGGCATGGTAGCGCATGCTTGTAATCCCAGCATTTGGGAGGCTGAGACTGGAGGATCCGGGTTCTCAGCCAGCCTCAGCTACCTAGTGAGACACTCTGCAACTTAGTGAAACCCTCTTTCAAAACAAAGGATAAAAAATAGGGCTGGGGCTGTAGCTTGGAGGTAGAATGCCCCCAGGTTCCATCCCCAGTACCACAAAAAACAAAAACAAACAAACAAACAAACAAAACCTGGGATTTAAACTGCACAGTGACTTTAATTTTGTAGTTCATTTTGTACCCTCTTGTTTGAATATGCCACTGTGTATTTGTCTTCTTCCACAGGTGGACTTTGGCATTCCTGCCAGTTTTTTCTTACTATGAACAGATTTCCTATATCACCATTCTAACAAATGTCTCTGGTGCTTGTGTGAAAAATGTATTTTAAAGGTGGATAGCAAGGAGTGGTTTTGCTGGGCTTCAAGTTGCTGGATTTCCAAAGTGGTTGTAACTAGCATATGTTCCCACCAAATGAATGAATGAACCAACTAATGAATGGAGAAGATAACATATTCATGGAAGGAGAGAGAGAGAGAGTATATGAATATTCAATTTTAGAAGAGAATGCCTAATTGATTTCCAGAATGTGTATTCTCAGCATATAAACATTTTGGCTGTTCCCATTCCCAATAATATTTAGTGTCCCAGATGTATTGGGGTGTAGGCTCAACTGCTGTCACAGACACCCCAAGATAGTAAAGCTGTCTGTTTCCCTCTCAAGCTGTAATTTGATAGCTGAAATGTCTAGGGTAGCCAAATTGCTTTGCTCTGCAAGTTTGTTGGGAACCAAGTTCCTTCTCTGTTATTAGCAGACTAAAGCACCATATCTACTTCTCAGATCTCTCCTCTTTTAAGGAAACTGCTTTCTGGGCATGGCGGTACACATCTGTAATCCCAGTACTTGGAAAGTTGAGACAGGAGGATCACAGTTTGAGGCCAGCCTTATCAATTTAGCAAAACTCTCAGCAACCTATTGAGACCCTGATTCAGAATAAAAATTAAGCTGGGCATGATGAGGCATACTTGTAATTCCAGTACTTGGGAGGCTGAGACAGGGGTATTGCAGGCTCGTAGCCAGTCTCAGCTCCTTAGGCCCTCTGCAACTGTGAGACCCTGTTTTGAAGAAAAAAAAATAGGGCTGGGGGTGTAGCTCAGAGGTAGAATGTCCCTGGGTTCAATCCCCAGTACCAAAAACAAAACAGAACAAAACAAAAAACAAAACAAACAAAACAAACCTTAAAAGGGCTGGGGATGTAACTTGTAACTTGGAGGTAGAATGCCTCTGGGTTCAATCCTCAGTACAAAAATAAAAGAAAAAAAAAAAAAGAAACTGCTCATGTGCTTCCAGTGATACCCCATGGCAAAAACACCCCAAGGAAAGAGTGAAGCTATACTCTCACACCTAGCTGCAAGGGAGTCTGGAAAAAAACCGTGTGCCCAGCAAAAACTAGGAGTGGGAGAGTATTCATTTCCAATCATTGCTATAACAAATTACTACAGACTCAATTGTTGGAAACAACACAAATTCATCCTATAATTCCAGAGTTTGGAAGTCCAAGATGGGTTGGCAGTGCTAAGAACCTTCTGGAGACTCTAGGGAACAACTCTTTCCTTACCTTTTCTGGTTTCTAGAGGCTGCCTGCATTCCTTGGCTCACGGCTTCTTCCTGGCATCACTGGCCTCTGCATCCTTCATCACATCTTGTTCTCTGGCTCTTCTGCCTCCATCTTCTATCATTTACATTGGGCCCAGCCACTTAGTCCAGAATAGTCTTCCCTTCTCATGACCCTTACTTTGATTAAATAGGCAAAGTCCCTTTGGCCAGGTTAAGTAATATATTCACAGGTTCTGGGAATTAGGATGTGGACATATATGGGGGGGGGTCATTATTCTTTCTACTGTGGGCAAAGGGGAGAGGAAGGGTTCTGTTTCTAAAAAGGGAAAGAAAAAAATGGTCACTGGAGATAATTATCAGTCTTTCCTATATCATCTGGCTGCATTTCTGCCAATCTTCTCCTGGCTCCAGCCTTTTTGAATACATATTTTTTTGTTTTGAGACAGGGTTTTGCTAAATTGCTGAGGGTCTCACTAAGTTGCTGAGGCTGACTTCCAACCTGTGATCCTCCTGTCTCAGCCTCCCAAGTACTGAGATTCCAGGCATGCGTCACCGCTCCTGATGAGAGAGCATCTTTTTTTTTTTTTTTTTTTTTTTTTGGCATTGCTATGGACTGAATGTTCTTGCGCTCCCCAGATGAATTCACATGTTGAAGCCCCAATCCCCGATGTGATGTTATTTGAAGATGCTGAATCGGAAGTTAATTACAGGTCCACACTCTTCGGGGCGGCTTGATTTGGAAATCTTTATTTTTCTTCTCCTTTCTTCTAAGACGATGGGGAGGAGGAAAGCGAAGTCAACAGTTTGCCAACTACACGTGCACTCCTGTCTCTACATGAGGTCAGACATGCTCACTGTGGGGGTGACTCAGGTGTGCGTAGCAGCCAGCGGGGGCCCCATTTGTCCTTCGCGGGCTCGCAGCACCCTCCTCGGCAGCTTCCCACGGCCTCCCTGCGCTCTGCTCCCTCCTTGCTCAGCCTCTTCCCTTCCTGCCCTCCTAGGCCCTGTCTTGGGAAATCTTGGCTCTCAGCCTAGAGCTGACTAATTCTTGCTTCGGAGGTGGAAGAGAATAGCACACTTGACTAAAATAATTCATGCGTGTTGCGACTTCGCTTTCCTGGGGTTTAATAGTTATGAGCAGGAAGACATCACCAGCTGGGGATGAGTTATTTATTTTTAAGGGGGGGGGATCATGAGACATCTTATTTACCTTTGCTTTTTTACTTGGACTGCTGGGAAATGGAAGAATATCTCATTGGTTGTAGCCAGACATCATTCTCAATTCCCTTTCCTCCTTCCTTCCCTACCCCTAACTCTCAGATGTTTCCAGAAGCACAAGAGAGAAGGGTCAGAGCTGGAGGAGAAGGCATGTGTGAGTTCAGGAAGCCCTAGCAGAGGCTGCAAGGACCCCCAAAATCATGTTCCGTGAACACTAGTTTTCCCCAGTGCCCAGGCAAAGACCAGGGTCTTCTCTTCCATGTGGGTGTGTCCACACCTGGCCTGACACCTCACTTAGAATGATCAGCAAAAGAAAAAACATTTGGCCCGGTGTGGTAGCACACGCCTGTAATCCCAGTACTTGGGAGGTTGAAACAGGAGGATTTCAGGTTCCAGGAGAGTAGCGAGATTCTCAGCAACCTAGGGAGACCCTGCTTGAAAATAAAATAAAATAAAATAGGGCTGGGTGTGTAGCTCAGAGGCAAAATGCCCCTGGGTTTCATCCTCAGTATAGCAAAACAGAACAAAAACCAAAAGTGAATAAATGAAAACAATATAAGAGTTTGAGCCAGGCATGGTGGCGCACGCTTGTAATCCCAACATTTGGGAGGCTGAGACCGGAGGATCTGGGTTTGTGGCCAGCCTCAGCTACCAAGTGAGGCCCTCCACAACTTAGTGAGACTCTGTTTCAAAATAAAGAATAAAAAATAGGACTGGGGATGTAGCTTGGAGGTAGAATGCCCCTGGGTTCCATCCTCAGTACCAAAAAAAAAAAAAAAAAAAAAAAGAGTTTGAAGCTACAGTATCCTTTGCCCAAAGCAGACCAGAGGTCAGTATTTAATGATACCCCTTGGTCACTTCTGCTCAAATGCTCAAGGCATACCATTGGCAGCAATTGAGAAAGTCAGTGCTGCCCAGGGTCTTCCCTGCTGTTGGCCCTGGCACATCGTAAGGCATATTATATGTTTGTAAGTATTTCTTTTTTGAAAGACCTTAAACAATAAGCCAGGTGCGATGGTGCACGCTCTTCGTCCCAGTACCTGGGAGGCTGAGACAGGAGGATTGCAGGCTTAAGGTTAGCCTCAGAAACTTATCAAGACTCTCAGCAACTTAGACTCTGTTTCAAAATAAAAACTGAAAAGAGAGCTGGGGGGTGTAGCTCAGAGGGACAATGCCAGTGGGTTCAACCCATGGTACCACAAAAAATGTACAGCGAGAGGAAAAAAGAAGAAAAACATCTCTCCTTGCAAGCAACACTTCCCTAAAATGCAGGATGAGCGAGCTGCAGAAATAAACTGTCTGGGCTCCCTTATCTCATCTCCTCTGCACAACCTGAGCACAGGAATGTGCTTCATTACTACCCAGGAGGAAGTGCAACCCGCCTGAAAGCTGACCGCAACTGAGAAAGATAAGGTCCAATCGTTCTTCCGTTCTTCCGTGGTGGATCCTGGGCAGGGAAACTTCAGAGGAGACAGCGAACCAAGCCCGCCTGCCAGCTGTCCTAAGGACAGTGAGCACGGTTCAAGATGGCAGTCACTGGTCTTTCTTGGCAAGTTCAGTGCAAAAGAAATTTCTGTTAATGATTAATCAAGGGTCACAGGAAGATTCTCATACATTTAACACAACTGTTCTGGGCACAAATGCCATCATACTGCCAGTCTCCTGTGTATGAGGCCACTAATTGTTACCCTTTTCTTCTTTTATTTCCTTCTCTTTTCTTTCCTTTCCTTTCTTTCCTCCCTCCCTTCTTTCTTTCCTTCCTATGTGTCTTGCCTGCCTGTCTTCCTTCCTTCCTTCCTTCCTTCCTTCCTTCCTTCCTTCCTTCCTTCCTTCCTTCCTTCCTTCCTTCCTTCGGATTGAGACCAGGGACATTCTATCTCTGAGCTATACCCCCAGCCCGGTTTTATCCTTTATTTTGAAACAGGATCTCACTAAGTTGCTGAGGCTGGCCGCGAACCTGCGATCCTCCTGTCTCAACCTCCCAAGTACTGGGGTTACAAGTGTGTGCTACCATGCCTGGCTTTTTAAAAAAATTTAAAAAGGGTCTTACTGAGTTGCTGAGGGCCTCACTAAATTGCTGAGGCTGTCCTTAAACCTGAAATCCTCCTCTCTCAGCCTCTCAAGTACTGAGATTACAGGCATGTGCCACCATACCTGGCTTGCTGTACTTTAATTTTATCCTGAACCAGTCCCTGGTGTTTGCTTCAGGTTTCTTCTCTTCTCCCTAGAGTTAATTGCTTAGAAAATACTCTCTTGAGCTGGGCATGGTGGCATACCCCTGTAATCCCAGTACTTAGAAAGTTGAAGCAGGAGGATCGTAGGTTTGAGGCCAGCCTCAGCAAGTAGTGAGACTCCCAGTAACCTAGCAAGACCCTGTTTCAAAAACAAAAATAAGCGGGGTGTGGTGGCACACACCTGTAATGCCAGTATTTGGTAGGCTGAAACAGGAGGATCACAAGTTTGAGGACAGCCTCAACAAGTAGCAAGACTCTCATCAACCTTAGCAAGACCCTGTTTCAAAAATAAAAATAAATAAAATAGGGCTAGGGGTGTAGCTCAGAGGTAGAATGCCCTCAGATTCAATCCCTAGTACCAAAAATAAAAACAAAAGGGCTGGGGGGGGAGGGTATAGCTTGGAGGTAGAAATCCACTGGGTTCAATCCCCAGTACCAATTGATTGATAGATAGATAGATAGATAGATAGATAGATAGATAGATAGATAGATGATAGATAGATAAATGAAAGAAAAGGAAGTGCTCTGTCAAAAATACAAAGTCTTATCCGGGCGTGGTGGCGCACGCTTGTAATCCCAGCATTCGGGAGGCTGAGACTGGAGGATCCGGGTTTGCGGCCAGCCTCAGCTACCTAGTGAGGCACTCCGCAACTTAGTGAGACTCAGTTTCAAAATAAAGAATAAAAAATAGGGCTGGGGGTATAGCTCGGAGGTAGAATGCCCCTGAGTTCAATCCCCAGTACCGCAAAAAAAAAAAAAAAAAAAA
>PVLC010014742.1:0-38681 GCA_004027655.1 Graphiurus murinus
CCCAAGCAATTCTGGTTGTTTCAAATTGTTGCTACTATAATAGTACTTTGATGAACATTATTTTTTTTAATTTAAGGCTATTTCATTAGAGTCCAACATTTGGAATGACTGGATCAAAAGAGGATGGATATTGTAAAAATTCTTGTTATTTATTGCTGAATTGCTTCTCTAAAGACACTCACCAGTATACTCTCATTCACAGGTAGAATGTGCCCATCTCACTGCATTTTTACAGCATCATTTATTATTTATTATATTTTTAGTGATCTCCAACTTGCTAGATAGAACACGGCAGCTGTTAGTCATTTTTTTGTGTGTGTGTGGTACTGGGGATTGAACTCTGGGGCATTCTACCTCCGAGCAATACCCCCAGCTCTATTTTTTTTATTCTTTTATTTGAAACAGGGTCTCACTAGGTTGCGGAGTGCCTGGTAGCTGAGGCTAGCTGCGAACCCGGATCCTCCAGTCTCAGCCTCCCGAATGCTAGGATTACAAGCGTGCGCCACCACGCCTGGCTCTGTTAGTCCTTTTGAAATGCACCCCTGGGTCCCCATCACAGACTTTACCCCCAGAGCCATGGATGGAGGAATGTCCCTCAAATATTTTATCTGAGATTTTTGTCTTGCAGCTGACTTTGGTGTGTCTGCCAAGAATCTGAAGACTCTGCAGAAACGGGATTCCTTCATAGGAACACCCTACTGGTAAGTCCTAAGCTTCTGGGAATTGAATGTGGGCTGAACAGTGGACCTAAAACTCCCCAGGCTACTTCTGCATGGTTTAGGGGAAAGAGCCAAAAGGTGGGTGCCCCTCAGTCAGCCGCCACTTCTAGTGGTGTGACCTCAGGCAAGTGGCCTAGCTCTCTCATGCCTCAGTTTCCTCATCTGCAAATCAGGGATATAATGATACCTGCTTAATGGTGTTACTGTGAGGATGAAATGACACCAGTGGAAAGCACCCCATTAACAACCCAAACTGAATTCCTAAAACAAACAAAAAGGCGTAGTTCTCAGTTTATTCAGCGCTTGTGTATTGAGTGCCACACTGGGCAGGGGCAGGGGTGGAGGTGAGTGGTACAAGTTCAGCTCCTTCCTGGGCTTCTCCAGTCTCTGGTGTTTCCTTCTCCTCCAAACTATAACTTGAAACAGCAAAGCAGACCTCTCCTGCTCGATTTCACACCTGATCACTTTGTTTTGTCACATTTTCACAACTTGCTTTGTGGAGTTTAGCCCTCTCTTGTTTGCTTTATCACTCTTAACCCTTTCTCTCTCTCTCCCCTTTCATTCCTCCTTCTCTCCCTTCTCTCTGTCTGTGCGGTCCTAGTCTCCCCGCCCTACCTTCCCCTCTGCCCCCATCCGCCCTCAGGACTCTGTGTTCTGGACCACTGCTGTCATCTTGTGGCAGGCCTTGGGAACTGCAGCAGGCCGTGGTGGGCACGCTGTGCGGGTGAAGACGTCCTTCAGTGGGATGCCAAGTAAAGCAAATCACGGCTCCGGGTGCTGCCAGCCCCCGAGCTGGGCTGCTGGTGGCCCTTGACCCTGAGGCTCTGGGATGCTTCCGCAGAGGACAGACTCTGAGCTCTCTGTTGTCCCTTGGTTGGTCCAGGATGGCCCCCGAGGTGGTGCTCTGCGAGACCATGAAGGACACGCCCTACGACTACAAAGCTGACATCTGGTCCCTGGGCATCACTCTGATCGAGATGGCGCAGATCGAGCCCCCACACCACGAGCTCAACCCCATGCGAGTCCTGCTCAAGATCGCCAAGTCCGACCCTCCAACCCTGCTCACGCCCTCCAAGTGGTGAGGGGCAAGCAGACCTGCCTGGGGAGTCTGTGGGCCCGGGACAGGGACCCCAGTGGCAGGCTGGGGCAGGTGCAGTGCTGGGGCTTCCTGGTGCTGCCAGGCCCTGAAGGCAGGAGAGGCCAGGCCCGGTGATCTCTAGGCCTTTCTGAGCCCCCCGCCTTGCCCTCTGCACCCAGGACCTGAGAGCAAACCATCAAAGCAAGCCTGGTGCCAGGTGTGGTGGCGCACACCTCTAATCCTAGTACTTGGGAGGCTGAGACAGGAGTATTGCAGGTTTGAAACCAGCCTCAGCAATTTAGAGTGGCTCTCGGCAACTTAGTGAGACCCTGTTTCCAAATAATAAATAAAATAGGACTGGTGATATAGCTTGGAGGTAGAATGCCCCTGGGTTCAATCCCCACTACCACAAAAGAAATTTTAAAAAAGCCGAGAGTGGTGGTGCATGCTTTTAATCCCAGTACTTGGGAGGCTGAGACAGGAGGATCACATGTTTGAGGCCAGCCTCAGCTACTCACATGTGTGAGGCCCTCCACAACTTAATGAGACCCTGTTTCAAAATAAGGAATAAAAAATAGGGCTGGGGGGTGTAGCTTGGAGGTAGAATACCCTTGGGTTCAATCTCTAGTACTGCTCCCCCAAAAAAGAGGGGTGCCTGGGGGTATAGCTCAAAGGTAGAACATCCCTGGGTTCAATCTCCAGTACCAAAAAGAAAAAGAAAGAAAGAAAGAAAGCAACCCTGGCAACCCAAATACGCCCATCCCATTGGGGACTGAGACAAGCAAAGCCCCAGTATCTGGGGAGGGGGCTTGGGTTCAAATCCCAGCACCACCATCTGTGTTCACTAGGCCCCCCTCCCCACCATGTAATCCCTGCTTCTCTCAGATTTCCACTTCCTCATATGGACAGAGGTGTCCACGATAGGAAGGGTGTCTCGTAGCCCTGTCACCTCTCTGTCTCTTAGCCCAGGAAGGCGCCCTTTGTCCTTGGAGGCTTGTGTTTGGGGAGGATGGGGCTGTGGTGTGGGGGGCTCTCGTCAGCTTTCTCAACACCCCGAGCTCACCGCTGACACCTGCACCCCAGGTCCATGGAGTTCCGAGACTTCCTGAAGATAGCACTGGATAAGAACCCCGAAACCCGGCCCAGTGCCGCACAGCTGCTAGAGGTGAGTGGGGCTGCCAACGCCCCTGCACCTGCCCGGCCTTTGCAAACAGAAGGACCTGAGGGTGGGGGGCAGATGAGCTCATCAGCGACTGGATGCTGGCTCTGCCCACCCACTGGGGAGTCAGCCTCCACAGGACTTTCAAAGGGCCAGCTGTCCTCATCCCACATAGCAGCCCCGGATCCTCAGCCGGAGCCAGGAATTTCTGTTCTATAGCTGGGGAAAAAAAAATGTCCTGTTAGGGGGTTTTTAGCATGCAGCAGAGAGGGCTGCAGAAGGAAGGAGATCTCTCAAGGTAAACATCCTTCAGAGCCAGCACTGCCTCACCTTTTTCTTTGTACCTTTTGGTTTCTGAGTTAGGGAGGGTAGGAGGCCTCTTACCCCTGAAAGATGAGAACAGCGAGGCTCGGAGCAGGGAAGTGACTTGCCAAGGTCACCTGGCTTCGAATGCCAGGGATGTGCCCCAGTCTTGGCTTCCCAGAGCCTCCAGCTCTGGTGCCCCATCAAGGCCTCCCATCTGCCTGCTTCTGGGAGGTGCCCTAGGCCCTTGTCTCTCCCCATGTCCCACTGTGTGCTAAATAACTTATACCCCTAGGAGATGGCTCATTCATCTACTTGTGCAGGTTTTGGGGGTTTTTTTGCACTGCTGGGGATAGAATCTAGGGCGTTGCTCACATGTTAGGCAAGCACTCTACTACTGAGCTACATCCCTAGCACATGGTGTATGGTGTGTGTGTGTGTGTGTGTGTGTGTGTATGATACTAGGGATTGAACCCAGGGGCAGTCTACCTCTGAGCTATACCCCCAGCTCTTTTTATTGTTTGTTTTGAAACAGGGTCTTGCTAGGTTGCTGAGAGTCTCACTAAATTGCTGAGACTGTCCTTGAACCTACTGTCTTCCTGTCTGAGCCTCTCAAGTATTGGGATTACAGGTGCGTACCACCATGCCCAGCTCCCCAGCACTAACTTTTCCAGACTGGCCTTGGACCTGCATGCCTCCTGCTTCAGCCTCCTGGGTTTACAGGTCAGGCGTGTATCACCATGCCTGGCTACTTGCATAGCTATTCTCTGGGCCAGCACTCCACACCAGTTAGGAACCCTGGCTCTGGAATCTGGGTGGTTTCCTCATCTGTAGATGTGGATGGTGCAGGCTTCACAGACAGAATGGCGATATTTTTAGCAGCATGGCTAAAAACACATGGTGCTCAGTAGATACTTGTTGAATTTGCTCTTAAACCTGCTTACTCTGTCTCTGCTGTTCTGATCAGGGTCACCTGTGGCATCCGTGTGGCTGGACAGTGGTCAGCTCAGGCCAGCCCAGGCCTCGAACTTCCTCCCATTGCTGGTGTCAGCTTGTGATTCTGGGGTAGATCAGGGGATGTAGGGGAAAGTGAGAAACCACACCTTTGCCAGTTCAGGTGGACTAAAGTCAGCTTGGTTTCAGAAAATGTGAATGATAGAAAATGTGAATGAAAACATGGACAAGCCGGGTGTGGTGGTGCACATTTGTAATCCCAGTACTTGGGAGGCTGAGACAGGAGGATCCGGGTTCGTGGCCAACCTCGGCTACTTAGTGAGGTCCTCTGCAACTTAGTGAGACCCTGTTTCAAAATAAATAATACAAAATAGGTCTGGGGGTATGGCTCGGAGGTAGAATGCCCCTGGGCTCAATCCCCAGTACTGCAAAAAAAAAAAAAAAAAAAACATGGACAAACCTGGCGTGATGGCACGCGCCTGTGATACCAGTTCTTGGGAGGCTGAGGCAGGAAGATCACAGGTTCAAGGCCAACCTCAGCAACTTAACAAGACCCTGTTTCAAAGTAAAAAATAAAGATCTGGGTATGTAGATTAGAGGTAGAATGACCTCAGGTTCAATCCTCAGAACAAAAAAAAGAAGAAGAAAATGGGGGGGGGGGCATTTAGCCATCCATAAATGAAACCTTATATTGACTGATTGATTGATTGATTGATTGATTGATTACAGTACTGGAGATGGAACTCAGGGTCTCACACATGCTAGGCAAGCACTCTACCACTGAACTATATCCCCAGCCCAGAGGAATAAGCAAATAAGAACGATTTATGGTGAACGTACCTGTTTGGAATGTGTTTTTAAGGTGTGAGGAATTTATGTTTTAATCATTTAAATACTTCCCCAGCAATCTTGTTGACCTGTTCCTCCACTGATAAAACTTCCAATAGTAAAAACAGTGGATTTCCTCAGTCATCTTGTAAATTCCAAATGAGCAGATTCCAACTTGAGGATGCTCCACCCCCACCCCACATTCCTTTCTCAGCAGCCCTGGGCAAGCTTGGTGGATGGAGGGATTCTACCTCCCTGGCCACTCCCTGGTGCTGGGGACAGGTCACCTGCAACAGATCCCTACCCAGGAGTCTCTGCTGCTTTAACATCCTGCAAACCTTTCACCCTGGCCTTTTGCAAAGTTCACGAAGAACAGTCACTTTTAGAGACAGTGCCGTTTCCGTAAAAGCCTAATGTAGAACACATACCACTCTACCTCAAGATTTTGTAATTTCTTTCTTAAAACCATACACTTCTGTCCACCTGAAGATAGCATATGCAGTACGGTCCTGACTTGTAGTTGCCAAAAATGGCAAACAACCCTGATGTCCAGCAGCAGCAGAGGGAATAAACAGACTATGATTAACTTGAGCACTGGAATGTGAGCACAGGAATAAAGAAGAAACAATTAGGCTGGGGTGTAGCGCAGCAGAAGGGTGGGTGCGCTTAGCATACACGAGGCCCAGGTTCCATCTCTGGCACTACAGAGACACACACACTGAAAGCCACACAAGCAAGAACAATTTACCGAAACAGGTGATAGTGTAGCAGTGTAAATCTTGAAGGCATGTTGTTTATCAAAGGGCCAACACAAAAGTCTCCCTTACTGTGTGGTTCTGTTTATGTGAAGTTGAAAGCAGGCCAAACTGGTGTCTGGAGATGGGCAGTCATAGGGAGTGGGGGTGCCTGTCCTCAAGGTGAGGCCAGGGAACTTTCCAGAATGATGGAAATGTTCTGTATCTTTACCTGAGTAGTGGTGACAAAGGGGTGTGTGTGTGTGTGTGTGTGTGTGTGTGTGTGATATTTATAAAACTATATGTGGCATATTTATATTAAAACCTTTCAGTCAGGCATGGTGGTACACACCTATAATCCCAGTACTTAGGAGGCTGAGGCAGGAGGATTGTTGGTTCAAGGCCAGCCTCAGCAATTTATCATGGGACTGTCTCAAAATAAAAAGGACCAGGGATGTAGGTCAGAGGTAGAGTGCCCCTGAGTTCAATCCCCAGTATTGCAAAAAGCAAAAACCTTTCAAAATGGGAAATACACAAGTACCCCCCCCACACACACACACGCACAGGGTTTGAGCTCCTGCTCTGTCCTAGGCACATCCATATGCATGCTCTCATTTCATCTTTGTGACCTCCTTGTGTCTGCAGCCTTACTGCCTCCACTTCAGACACACTCGGGGTCACACGCTGGTGAGTGGTGGAGCTGAGATCTGTCCTCTCCCCGCTGCCCGCAAGCCTTCTGAGTTGCCTCAGTTTCCTTTGCCAAGGGAAACCTTCGATTGCTGTTTGGGGTTGCTCTGGCCTCCTCTTCCTGGGGGGCCAGGTCCCCCAGCTGCTCCCCCTGCACTGACCCGGGGTGGGCCTCACGCACGTGTGTCCTCCCCCTCAGCATCCCTTCGTCAGCAGCGTCACCAGCAACAAGGCGCTGCGGGAGCTGGTGGCTGAGGCCAAGGCCGAGGTGATGGAGGAGATTGAGGATGGCAGGGACGAGGGGGAGGAGGAGGACGCCGTGGACACTGTCACTGTGAGTCCAGGGATGGGGGCCTGGGAGGCGGGGTCCCAGGTGGGAGGCTGGAGAAGGGCTCTTTTCTGCTTCTGCTTCTCCCTAGCCCAGAGGTCCCTGACCCCCATGTCGCAGATTACATGAGATGGCCTGGGCAGGGTGGGGTAGCAGGGTGCTGGTCAGCTCCCGTAAGCTCTCAGGAGACCAGGGACCTAGGTTCTCACATGAATCTGCTCGTTTTTTAAAGTTGGTAATGGATTCACACATGTGTTTTTAGCACACTTTGGGATAAATACAGGCATCTGTATCTGGTCAGAGGCAAAAGGCGAAGGGGCTGGGGCCACCCCAGACCCTGTCTGGCTTTCCCGAGAGTCCAGAGGACCGGGTGTCTTGGCACATTTGTAACCCATCAGCAGCTGAGCACTTGGCTGAATTGAAATAGAAATTAAAGCAAATTTAAATTGATAAAAGCCACTCCAGCCTAGCCTGACCTGACCTGTCCTGTCCTGTCCTGAGCTGCTACTTTGTGGTCCCTGGTGGAGCTATCTGGGGAGACCCCCTTCCAGGGGGAAATCGCCTGCCCACATGGTCCCATACCCGGGAGGGGGGCTGGACCTGCCCATTAGCAGCCCGCGTCCGCGGCATCCCTGTGCTGGAGAGGATACAGGTGCCTTCTCGGGTTTAATTCAGTCCTGGGAGAGAACCTGAGGCTGGTATGAACCCTCAGCAGCAGGAGGAGGAGCTGCAAGGAGGTGGATCGAGTCAGCACAGTGACCACAGGCCATCATGGAGCTCCTGACAGAGAGGAGCCAAGCCCCCATGTTATAGATGGAAAACTGAGGCGTAGGCTGTGAAGTTCCTGGCGGAGCAGACAGACAGGGCTGGGTGCACACAGGAAGTAGAACCACCATGGCTCCCGGAAGAGGCGCAGGCAGTGAGGTTGGAGAAGGAGGCGGGAGGTGGCATGCCCAGCCTGACTCTCCAGGGGCAGGAGGCTGATCTTCATCCTGAGGACAGTGGGAGCCGTGGAGGGTTTCAGGCAGGGGTTGGGTATTCATGTGAAGGTGACAGCATCTGATCTGAACTTGAACTCTGGGTATTGAATAGAAAGTGGATTGGGGTTGCTTCCATTAGTTGCCAATCCAAGGTCTAGAACCAGAGCTGGCAGCACCCAAAAGAGCGCTCCCTTGTGGCACTTAGTGGTCTTAGTGGACTCTGTGGAGGGGAAGGACCAGGAGGGGGTGCACAGGTTCCCTCCTGACCTGGAAGTGGTGACCGGGTCACTTACTTAGGCATCAAGCTGGATGTTTTATTTATTTATTATTCATTCATAGGTGCATTCTGGGGCGTGAACCCAGGACCTTGCACATGCTAGGCAAGCTCTGGACCACTGGGCTACACTCCCAACCACTTGGACCTTTTCTTCCTTTCTTTTTTTTTTCTTTTTCTTTTAAACAGAATTCAACATTTAATGGCAGATAGAGAAAGGCAGCAAAACTCCCATGTAGGAGTCCCAAAAAAGGTTGCCCAACATTTATTTTTTATTCACAGAAACAAATGAAATGTTCTGTTTCACATTTCCATTACTTTTCACCCCCACAAAAAACTTAAAAAAACCCGCAAACCTGGGTTCTCCGGTCTCAGCCTCCCAAATGCTGGGATTACAAGCGTGTGCCACCACACCTGGCTTTAAAAAAAAAAAAAAAAAAAATTGCTGGAAGGCTGAATCCAGCCTCTGCCTGAAAAACTTGGTTTGGACTTTATGTGATTTTTTTTTTTTTTTTTTTTTTGCGGTACTGGGGATTGAACTCAGGGGCATTCTACCTCCGAGCTACACCCCCAGCCCTACCAGCCCTATTTTTTTTATTCTTTATTTTGAAACCGGGTCTCACTAAGTTGCAGAGTGCCTCACTAGGTAGCTGAGGCTGGCCTCGAACCCGGATCCTCCAGTCTCAGCCTCCCGAATGCTGGGATTATTATGTGATTTAAAAAAAATTTTTTTTTTTTTTTGCGGTACTGGGGATTGAATGCAGGGGCATTCTACCTCCGAGCTACACCCTCAGTCCTATTTTTTATTCTTTATTTTGAAACAGGGTCTCACTAAGTTGCGGAGTGCCTCACTAGGTAGCTGAGGCTGGCTGCCAACCCGGATCCTCCCGGTCTCAGCCTCCCGAATGCTGGGATTACAAGCGTGCACCACCACGCCTGACTTGTGATTTTTTTTTTTTTTAATGTGAAAAGAAAGTTAAAAAAATGAATTAGTTGCCATCTAGAAATCAAGAGATGTCATGTAAACACTCTAGATTTCCAGTGTGTCCTGAGGAATTGGAAGGTCTGGCCGTGTGAGTCTAAAGGGGACATTTTCCCACAGTTTCACAATTAACCGGAGCAGAGTGGATGCAGGCCAGCTCTCCTAGGAGAAATAGCAGCTACTGATCTGAGATTAGACGTAGTCAAGAGAGTCCTATTCCTCAAACTAGGCAGTGATCTTATTATTGGTTGAGCAATAGGGCGCGGTGAAGACTGTGGCCTAGAGTGACCCCTACCCTGCTCTCGTGGCGCTTCCCATTTCTTGCCTTGGACATACAGCGGCAAGCCTTGACTCTCTTTTTTCCCTAGCCCCTGGGGAACCACACTCAGGACTCTTCTGAGGCCAATCGGCTGAGCCTCAACGCTGACGGGCTTCTCCAGGAATCAGCCCCTGCCCCGCAGCCAACCAGCCAGCCTCAGGACAGTGTGAATGGGCCCTGCAGCCAGCCCCCTGCAGATGCAGCCCTCCAAACTCCCACCCCTCCAGATGTGGCCCCTGCAAACGAGAATGGCCTAGTAGTGCCTGTTCCCCTCCGAAAGTCCCGACCGGTGTCAATGGATGCCAGAATTCACATGGACAAGGAGAAGCAAACCCCTGACCAGCCTGGGGATCTCAGTCCTGCAGCCAGCAGGTCCCAGAAGACAAGCCAGAGCCGGCCCAACAGCAGCGCCCTGGAGACCTTGAACGGAGAGAAGCTGGCCAATGGCAGCTTGGAGCTCCCCGCCCAGGCAGCGCCAGGCCCGTCCAAAAGGGCCTCAGACTGTGGCAGCCTTTCCACCTCTGAAAGCATGGACTACAGCACCTCCCTGTCTGCCGACCTGTCCCTGAACAGAGAGTCAGGCTCCCTGTCCCTTAAGGTAAAGCCACCTGTCACACCCAGGCTCAGAGCAGGAGTGTTGTGGGGTGTGCCACTCCTCAGGTTGGTTCTAGAAAGCATTTAGTGGTTGACTTCTGTTTCATTTCATTTTATTCACTTATTTGGGTGCTAAAGATCAAACCTAGGGCCTGGTACATGCTAAGCACATGCTCTTGTACTGAGCGACACCCCAGCCTCCTACCTGCCATTTTAAATGGTTCACAAGGATTATTCTTTCTCTAGGATTTTAGTTTGATTCATAGTATCATCCCCCAAATATCTGGGTGGGAAGCGGGATTTAGTAATGGTAAGCAGTTGCTTTCATTTGGGAGGTTGAGACCGGAGGATCCGGGTTTGCGGCCAGCCTCAGCTACCTAGTGAGGCCCTCCGCAACTTAGTGAGACTTGGTTTCAAAATAAAGAATTAAAAAAAAAAAAAAAAAAAAGGACGGGGGGGGTAGCTTGGAGGTAGAATGCCCCTGGGTTCAATCTCCAGTACCGCAAAAAAAAAAAAAAAAAGATTGGTTGAAAGCCCTGGTAAAATTAGGGGATGAGAATTCCAGAAGTAGAGTTCTCTTCTGGGGTCATCCACATGATCTAACTGATAGCTGGGAGAGTTGGTACTCAGAGCAGTGTCCTCTGGCTCAGGGCCTGTCTGGAGGTAGATCCAGAACAGAAACACAAAGAAACAGAAGGAAATCGCAATTCCAACAGGTTACCCGAGGAGTGCAGATAGCAGCTTTTCTCTCTATGACATTTAGCTGTAGCTGTTTGTTGGGTATTAGTGTGACGTTTCAGTACATGTATACAGTGTGTACTGATCCATCAGGGCAGTTAATATTTCCATCTCTTTATCAGTTGTGTTTAGAGCTTTTGAATTTTTCTCTTTTCTAGCTCCTTGTAAAACATAGAACAGGTTGTTATAAACTATTGTCACCCAGTTATGGATAGCAGCTTTTATTTAGAAAATCGTCTTCCTTGGGACAGGGGTACTTCCCTTTCTCTTCCTAAAAGGACAGTAAGTGTTAAAAACAACATTTTTTGTTTGTTTGTTTTTGGTACTGGGGATTGAACCCAGGACATTCTACCTCTGAGCTATACCTCCAGCCCTATTTTATTTTGATTTATTTATTTATTGTGGTACTGGGGGTTGAACCCAGAGGCATTCTATTTCTGGGCTACACCTCAGCCCTATTTTTTTTTTTTTTTTATTCTTTATTTTGAAACAGGGTCTCACTAAGTTGTAGAGGGCCTCACTAAGTAGCTGAGGCTGGCCTCGAACCTGCAATCCTCCTGTGTCAGCCTCCCAAGTACTGGGATTACAAGCGTGCATCACCACACCCAGCTTTTTTTTTTTTTTTTTTTTTTTTGTGGTACTGGGGATTGAACTCAGGGGCATTCTACCTCCGAGCTACACCCCCAGCCCTATTTTTTTATTCTTTATTTTGAAACCGAGTCTCACTAATTTGTGGAGTGCCTCACTAGGTAGCTGAGGCTGGCCGCGAACCCGGATCCTCCGGTCTCAGCCTCCCGAATGCTAGGATTACAAGCGTGCGCCACCACTCCCGGCCCAGCTTTTTATTTTTATTTTGAAACAGTGTCTTGCAAGGTTGCTGAGGCTGGCTCAGAACCTATGATCCTCCTGTCTCAGCCTTCCAAGTACTGGGATTACAGGTGTGTACCACCATGCCCAGCTTACAAACAATATTTTTAAATAAGAGCAGGTCCCCCTGCGTCTTTTGCAGGGTGTCCAGAACATCCTCTGTTGACTGCAGTGAATGAGGGAACTGATAAAGAGTTTGCTGGCTGCCTCAGGCACGGCAAGAAGCCTGTCCTGTCAGAGTCAGGCAGCCATGACCAAGAGCAGTACTCTTATATAAGGACTGCAGCCTGTTTCTTCTCCCTACTTTTCCTCCTGTCACCTTTGTTCTTCTCACCCATACCCCCTGCTAGTCTGACCCATTTTGGATTGAGCCCTGCAGGTTGTGAGCTGGGCGCTTTTGAGAGCTCAGAGTCAGTGCGATGGTTCTTTGCTGCTGTTGTCCAGAGCCTCCAGCAGGTATGCTGGGCGGAAGCATGCAGGACCAAGGAGCCCAGCCCTGAGGGAGCAAGAGCTGTCTGTGGATCTCAGCTCAGTGAGGGGGAAGCTCTTCTCAGACTGCCTGTCCCCCTGGCTTGTTTGCTCTCTGAGGTGCTGGAAGGCCTTGGCTGTGTTGCAAACGCAGGGCAAGGCTGTAACTGGGAGGGACCCGGAAAGCCAGCCAGTAGGTTCGAGACAGTGGGCAAGGGAGAGGCCAGGAGGAGACCCATCCAGGCTCCCACACCCTCATCCAAATCAGAACAGCACTGCCAAAGGTTACCATGGTTCACATCACCATGACACCTTCCTAAGCCCAGACAGCGCTCTTAGATCACGTGTGAAGTGTGCAATTATTCACAGTAAAAGATAAAGATTAGAATGATCTCAGGGCAGCTCCTGACAGGTAGGGCTGCCAGTGGAGTTCAGGCCAGGTCAGGTTTGGCTGCCGAATCTGTTATGAAAACAGCCTTTGGCTTTTGGGACTCCTTTGGATTTTGGCATTGTGAAAAGGTATTTAGTCTGCTATCGTAACTGTCAGAAATAAATACCAAGTGTTGGACACCTGCCACGAGCCAGGCACTCTCATCAAATCTTCGTAATCACCCTGGAGGCAAGTACTGCTTTATCCTCCTTGGACAATGAGGAAGCTGAGGCTGAGCCAGGTCAAGGGACTTACCCAGGGTCCCAGAGCGAGCAAGTGGCAGAGTGAGTTTTGTACCCAGCTCTGTTTGATCTTGTGTCCTGTGTTTTGCAGGAATGCTGGTAGCAAGGGGATGGGACCCTGAGTCAGGGCTTGAAGCCAGGACCAGGAAAGAAAAGGGCTAAGCCCAGATGTGTGGGCCCCCAGGTTGAGGAGACATGAGGGATGGTGGCTGTGGGCCTCACCCATGCCAGCCATGGACTCTTACCTGGAATGCTCAGCATTGCTTCATGTTTTCCCTGGCCAGGACTCAAGGCTGCACAATAAAACCCTGAAGCGCACTCGCAAATTTGTGGTGGATGGTGTAGAGGTGAGCATCACCACCTCCAAGATCATCAGCGAAGACGAGAAGAAGGACGAGGAGATGAGATTTCTCAGGCAAGCCCGGGAAAGACTGCCACTGGTGGTAATGGTGTGGGGGTGTGGTGGGATAGAGGGCCATTGGTTATTTGGGTGAGGGGGCTGTCTGTCTGTCCACAGTATAAAGTGGGGGAATCAAAGAAACAAAAGGAAGTGGTTTTGCTTGAGATCCTGCACTCCCCCATCAATCCACCCATCCACCCAGTCATCAATCTATCTATCCATTCTATCTACCCAGATTTCTATCCATCTACCTGTCCATTTCATCCATCTATTCACTCATCCATGCATCCAATATCCTATCTACCCAACATCTTCCCAGCTACCCATCAACCCATCCATCCATCCATCCATCCATCCATCCATCCATCCATCCATCCATCCACATGCCCACCAATCTGCCCATCCATCCAATCAGCCATCCAGCCATCCACACACCCAATGACCCATCTACCCAAACACTTATCTATCCTCCTATCCATGTATCCACTCATCCATCTACCCATCTACCTTCATATCTACCTGTCCATCTCTCCACCCAACCAACCACCCAGTAAACCATCTACCCAATTATCTATCCATCTACCTACATATCTACCTATCCATTCATCCACCCATCCACCCACCCATGCATCTATCCACTTACCTGTTCATCCATCCATCCATCCATCCATCCATCCATCCATCCATCCATCCATCCATTCACTTACCCACTCATGGTATCCATCCATCCACCCATCCATCCACCCATGCATCCATCTGTCCATCCAGCCAATTGCCATCCATCCATATATCCATCCACCCAGCTATCCACCCGTGCATCAGCCATCCACCCATCTGTCCATCAACCTACCCATCCAACCATCCATCTACCCAATTATTCATCTGTCCGTCCGTCCCTTCATCCATTCATCCATCTACCCATCCACCCACCCAACCCTCCAGGTGCGGACAATGGTAACCCAGTAAGTGAGGCCATTGCCCTTATAAAACCTAGTTGGTCAATGCCCAATACACAAGATAATATTTTTGCTTGTGCTGCATACTGTGAAGGAATTAATGGGTGATACAATGGTGAGTGTTTGGACTGGGGAGAGGTTGCTCCTCAGGAAATCCTCTAAGCTGAGCCTGAGGATGAGAGGAGCCGGCCATGTGCAGAGTTGGGAAAGCAGAGGAAACTACAAGTGCTAAGACCTGAGGGTTAACCACTTAGCTTGTTTCAGGATCTGAAAGGACTGGGCTGGAGTGTGGCACATAAGGTCAAAGGGAGAGGCTGGGCTATGTCTGTGGGTTGCAGGATCAGGTCATATTGGCTGTGAGCTGGGGTGGGAGGATGGCTTCCCCTAGACTCAGCAGCAAGTTTGCCTGCGGTGGTCTGGAGGGCCAAGTATTCTGAGACCTAGGCAGGCTGCAGGAGTGTGGGAGGCTCCACCATCCCTCTGCTGGCCATGCTCTTGGCACACCTTAATCTCAGTATTTCTGGAAGATTTGGTCTCACGTAGGTTTTTGAACCATGTGACACCATGTTTATTGTCCTCCCAGGCTCAGCCTCCTGGTTGCTTTTCCCTGAAGTCGCCCATGCTGGTTCCTTCCTTTGGAGGCTGTGAGCCTGCCTACATTGGAGGACATTTGTTTGTAACTTAGTACTAGTCATCCCTCCATATGCAGAAGTTTTGCATCTACAGGTTTAACCAGCCACAGGTGGAAACCATTCTGGAAGAAAAATGTGTATCGAATACAGACTTTTTTCTTGTTATTGTTTCCACATACTATTATTTTCATAGTATTTATGTTGTATTAGGTATTTAGATCATGTAGAAATAAGGTATATGAGAGGACACACATTGGTAATATGCAAATACTACACCGTTTTCTATAAGAGACTTGAGCATCCATGGATTTTAGTATTTGTAGAGAGTCCTGCACCCTCTGGATACTGAGAGATGACTATTGTAAATAGCACTGTTACAAACATCCTTACTCAGTCCAGAAGAGGAACCACTGTGTCAGAAGGCACACACTTACTGCCAGATTGTCCCATAGAAATGTGCCAGTGTGTACCCATCAGCAGTGTATGAAAGTGTTAGTTTCCCCTATCCTCTTGCCTATTTAGTTAATATGAATGTTCCTTTCAATTTCCTATCCTGATAATTTGAAAATTTCTTTTTGTTTCATGGCTGTTCATGTTCTGTGCCACGTTTGGGGGTTAGGATGCTCCTCCTTTTCTTACTGTTTCCAAGCACTGTGTACCGAGATTGCTCATGTTTGGTCTGTCAGTACATGTCAAATGAAGCCTGAGTTACAGTCATGCCTGACTCGTGGACTCTGCTCCATGATCCAGCCATCAGTGTCCCGAGCTGTGAATACTGTGATCGCCGAGGCCACTCTCTCACTGTGAAATGTCCCCATCCTTGAATCCTGCAGGCGCCAGGAGCTCCGAGAGCTTCGGCTGCTCCAGAAAGAAGAGCATCGGAACCAGACCCAGCTGAGCAGCAAGCACGAGCTGCAGCTGGAGCAGATGCACAAGCGTTTTGAACAAGAAATCAACGTGAGTGTGTGTGTGTGTGGTGGGGGAGGGGGGAGCGCTGGAGGGCTCTTCCCCTCTGTGATTTTGAAGTGGAAGTTGCAGAAGGGATGGCCAAGGCGGTGGAGAGCTGCTTTCAACCATTGTCCAGCCCTTGTGGTGTCTCAACCTCATCAGAAAGTGACTTGTGACTACAGCATGAAGGTCCTGGGGATCTTCTGAGTCACACAACATTTCTGAGAGGCACTCACCTTTGTGCAAGGAGCCTGCAAGGGATGGTCTGATCTCCCTTTTGTAGACAAGGAAACACACAGAAAGGTTAAGTGATTTGCCCTAGGCCACAAAACAAGAAAGTGCTGGAATTCAAATCTTGATCTGAGCACAAGCTCTGAGCCCTCTCCATCTTTCTGCCAGGTCTAAAGTGGCTTTGCTGAATTGATCTAAATTTTTGCTCCTTGCAGGCCAAGAAGAAGTTCTTTGACACGGAGCTGGAAAACCTGGAGCGCCAGCAGAAGCAACAGGTGGAGAAGATGGAGCAAGACCATGCCGTGCGGCGCCGCGAGGAGGCCAAGCGGATCCGCCTGGAGCAGGATCGGGACTACACCAGGTTCCAGGAGCAGCTCAAGCTGATGAAGAAGGAGGTGAATGTGCGAGACCCCCTGCACTGCAACAGATGGAAACTGGGGCTCAGCCTTGCCCCATAGCAGGGGGGCTGTGGGAGCACATAGCCTGCAAAGCCAGTGCACGGGCCCCTCTGGCTCTGTGTGCTCCAGCTGCTGCGGTCGCACCACTAGGAACCACATCTCCCTTGTTTGGGGGCCCTGCTTTCCTCTGCACTGGCTTCAATCACATCCAGGCCTCAGGCAGCTTCTGTCACCTCCTCCAGCTTAGCAACTCTGACTGAAAGAGAGCAGGGAAGAAGGAAGAGCGCAGGGAAGAAGGCCCCCAAAGCTGGAGATGGTGTTACTGGAAAGGGAAGCGAGTGCAGCGTGGACCCCCACACCATATACTCCCTGCTCTGCCTTCTCTTCATCCTCCGCTTCCTCCCAGTTGTAGGGGGCAGGAGGACAGTCCTGAGATAGGAAGAGGGAGGCACCTCTCTCAGCTGCCCTGCAGAGGGCACCTGGGTTCAGGAAACAGCCTACACCTCTCTGTGGCTGGGAGCTGGGTGTGGTGGCACATGCTTGTAATCCCAGCATGTGGGAGGCTGAGACCGGAGGATCCGGGTTCTTGGCCAGCCTCAGCTACCTCGTGAGGCATTCTGCAACTTAGTGAGACCCTGTTTCAAAATAAAGAATGAAAAATAGGGCTGGGGGTGTAGCTCGGAGGCAGAATGCCCCTGAGTTCAATCCCCAGTACTGCAAAAATAAATAAATAAATAAAAATAAAGTAAAAGAAATGTAGCTGGGCATGGTGGTCCATACCTGCAATTCCAGTACTTAGCAGAGGATCACAGGTTTGAGACCAGCCTGGACAACTCAGTGAGATCCTGTCTAAAAAAATAGAAAGAACTGGGGGTATAGCTCAGTGGTAGAATGCCCCTGGGTTCCAGATCCAATACTGGAAACAAATAAAAATAAAAAAAAATAAATAGGCTTCTGAGGACACTTTTTTTTTTTTTTTTTTTTTAAGGCTGAGAAAAACAGCCCCAAAGAAACTGAGGTACTATTACCAGAGGAAGGGGGTGGACACCAAGCAGTCTAACTGAGCACCTGCCCACTCTGGGTTTGGAGCCTGGAGCCAGCTGCAGACAGAAGAAGCTGACCAGTGCCCTGAGGGCCTGGCATGGTAGAGCTGGGAGCTGTGCCGGGGAAGCCAGCCCTGCCTACTGCCTGCCCGGCCCAGGAGTCCTGGGGTGGAGGACTTGCACATAGCAGGGAGAGGAGTCACCCTGACCCGCTGTGCTCTGCTTCTGTCCAGGTGAAGAGCGAGGTGGAGAAGCTCCCCCGGCAGCAGCGGAAGGAGAGCATGAAGCAGAAGATGGAGGAGCACACCCAGAAGAAGCAGCTGCTTGTGAGTCCCCAGCCAGCGGGGAGGGGAGGAGGCCTCCAGTCGAGACCTTGAGTGGTGAGGGTTAGGCAGACAGGACCTCTTCAAGAGAAAGATAGAGTCACACTGATTATTTGACCCTTTAGGACACCAATCTGGCAATTACATAAAAAAGGTGCCTAGCAGGTGCATTGGTGCATGCCTGTAATCCCAGTACTTGGGAGGCAGAAACAGGAGGACTACAAGTTCGAAGCCAGCATCAACAACTTAGACCCTTAGCAACTTAGTGAGACCCTGTTTCAAAATAAAAAGTATGGTGGTACCCGGCGTGGTGGCGCATGCTTGTAATCCCAGCATTTGGGAGGCTGAGACCGGAGGATCCAGGTTCGAGGCCAGCCTCGGCTACCTAGTGAGGCACTCCGAAACTTACTGAGACCTGGTTTCAAAATAAAGAATAAAAAATAGGGCTAGGGGTATAGCTCGGAGGTAGAATGCCCGCGAGTTCAATCCCCAGTACCACAAAAAAAAAAAAGTATGGTGGTGCGCGATTGTAATCCCAGTACTTGGGAGGTTGAGACTGGAGGATCCAGGTTCGCAGCCAGCCTCAGCTACTTAGTGAGGCCCTCCACAACTTAGTGAGACCCTGTTTCAAAATTAAGAATAAAAACAAGGGCTGGGGGTATAGCTCAGAGGTCTAATGCCCCTGGGTTTCATCCCCAGTAACACACACACACACACACACACACACAAGCAAAATAGGGCTGGGGGGAGCTGGGTGTGGTGGCACACACTTGTATTCCCAGCATTTGGGAGGCTGAGGCAGGAGGATCCGGGTTTGCGGCCAGCCTCAGCTACCTAGTGAGGCACTCCGCAACTTAGTGAGACCCGGTTTCAAAATAAAGAATAAAAAAAATAGGGCTGGGGGTATAGCTCGGAGGTAGAATGCCCCTCAGTTCAATCCCCAGTACCACAAAAAAAAAAAAAAAAAAAAAATAGGGCTGGGGGTATGCCTCGGAGGTAGAATGCCCCCGGGTCAACTCCCCAGTATCAATTGATCAGTTTTGCAGTGTTGAGGATGGAACCCAGGCTCACATGCTAGGCAAGTGCTCTACCACTGAGCTATATCCCCAGCCTTTTTCATTTATTTTGAGGCAGGGTCTTGCTGTATTGCCCAGGGTAGCCTCAAATGTACGCTCCTCCTGCTTCAGCCTCCTGAGCTAAAGCTTTTCAATTTTAATTTTATTTTCTTACTTGTTATTATAGAAATTTAAAAACACAGGTAGAGTCCCAATACAAAGAAATGATACATGTTTAAGGAGAGGGAAATGCTAACCACCCTGATGTGATCATTGCACATTATATACATGTATTCAACCATCACACTGTACTCCCTAATAATTATTGTGGTTACTATTATGTCAACTAAAAACTGTAACTTAAAACACATAGACAAGAATAGTTATAATGGCATAGTGAACCCCATATACCTAGCATCTGACCTCAGAGATTATACTCATGTCCACTCATTCATTCTCCAATTTTACCATGCTGTTTGTTTTTCTGTTTTGTTTTATTTATTTGCGGTACTGGGGATTAGACCCAGGGGAATTCTACCTCTGAACCACACCCCTGGCCCTATTTTATTTTTCATTTTGAAACGGCTTCTCGCTAAGTTGCAAACGGTCTCACTAAGTTGCTGAGGTTGGCCTCAAACCTGCTATCTTACGGTCTCAGCCTCCCAAGTACTTACTGGTATTACAGGCATCTGCTGCCATGCCTGGCAACCCTACCATGTTTTGACTCAAATCCAAGACAACTTGTTATATCACACCTGTAAACATTTCAGATATCACAAAAGTAACAAGCATAGCATAAATGTACCCTAAAAATTTAACACTGGGCTCTGGAGATGTAGGTCAGAAGAAAAGTGCTGAGGTCCTGGGATCAATCCCTAGGACCAAGAAAAAAAAATTACCACTAATATCTGAATAACAGCATTCCTCCAGTCTAGTCAGTATTCACATTTCCAGATATCTCACGAATGCCTTCATTTTTTTTTTTTTTTAACAATTTGTTTGATCCAATATCCAGATAAAGTCCACATGTCACAATTGGTTGATATGTCTCTGATTCTCTTAAATTTCCTCTGCCCATATTTTCTTTTTTGTTTTCTAAATTTTCTTCTCTGGTCTACTGACCTTTCTCCTGTAATAGGAATAAATGTTGAGTCTCCTGAGCTGGCTCTGGGTAAAGGCCTGTCCCCCTCCCTCCCTACAGGACCGGGACTTTGTAGCCAAGCAGAAGGAGGACCTGGAGCTGGCCATGAAGAGGCTCACTGCAGAAAACCGGCGGGAGATCTGTGACAAGGAGCGCGAGTGCCTCAGCAGGAAGCAGGAGCTCCTTCGAGGTGGGGCCCAGAGTGGGTGGCACCATCTTGGCCCCGACTTCTTGGCACTGGGAAGGGGAGTGGGCAAGAAAATAACTACTGAAGCTTTTCTGTCCTGACACCAAGACATTTCCTTTACGATGAAACCAGAGGCAGACCCCCAGTGAAGTCAGGACCCAGGTGAGGGTACCCGTTATCACCAACACTATTTGACACTATTCTAGAAGTCAAGGGAAAAAGAGGAAGAGAAAGCATGGATGGCAATTGTGAATGAGTGAGCTGGTCAGTGGGTAGTGGAGACAGTACTGAGTCCCATCTGAAAGCTGTCACATATCAAGTGACCGCTCCACTAGGCAGTGAGCTGGTCTGTTCTCATACTTGATCTCATGGAACCATCACCCTACCCCCACCAGGCAGGTCCTACTATTATCCCAGGCTTTTTTCTGACAAGGAAACTGAGGCTTGGAGAATTACTATTCTTTGAGTGAGCATCGTAATCTGTTTGGGTAGCTCTAGCAAAGTGCCATGGGCTGGGTGGCTTATCAACAGCAGGAGTTTATTCCTTATACTTCCAGAGACTGGGAAGCCCAAGGGCAGGCACTAGCAGAGTCAGTGTCTGCTGGGGCTGCTTCCTCGTTGATGTGGTTTCTCATTCTGTGTCTCCTTCACGGCATCTCCATCTGCGCCCTTTCCATTTGCCTGTTAGGAAAGCAGAGACATAGTGTAGATTGTACTTAATAATATCTTCTAAGCTCGGTGTGGTGGCACACAACTGTAATCCCAGTACTTGGGAGGCTGAGACAGGAGGATTGCAGGATCAAGACCAGCCTCAGCAACTTAGCGAGACCCTCAGCAACTTAGCAAGACCCCATTTCAAAACAAAAAAGATACAGTACTTGGGAGGCTGAGACAGGAGGATCTGGGTTCACAGCCAGCCTCAGATACTTAGTGAGACCCTCCACAACTTAGTAAGACCCTGTTTCAAAATAAAGAATAAAAAATAAGGCTGGGGGTGGAACTCAGAGGTAGAATGTCCCTGGGTTCGATCTCCAGTACCGCCAAAAAAAAAAAAAACAAACAAAAAACCAAAACCAAAACAAAAAATAAATAAAAAATAAGAAGAGTGAGCTAGGGATGTAGCTTCAAGGTAGAAGGCCCCTGAGTTCAATTCCCCAGTACCAAGACAAAAAATATCTTCCAAGGTCATTTGTTCCTTCATAGTATAGTTGTGCCTACCTGGCAGGGTTTTTTTTATCCATCCCAAGGCCCAAATCCCAGCTGCAGCTGGGTTCCATCCGGTGCCTCTTGTTTCTCCAGCTCCTGACTTGGAACAGCACTCTGGCTCCCCCACACTGCTGGGGGTGGTCACCCCTTAGCCTTTAGGGAAGTGTCTAGGACCAGCTCAGATGGGACACGGCGGCCTGATGAGGTGCCCTGTGCCCATTCCGCTGTGCTCAGCAGGATGGTATCAGCTTCAACCTGCAGAGGCCTGGCAGAGGGAACGGGAGGGGGGTGCATCCAGTCTCTGGCTCCTGTCGGCACCTCACCGCATGGGTACATGTCCTCTGCAGACCGGGAGGCGGCCCTGTGGGAGATGGAGGAGCACCAGCTGCAGGAGCGGCACCAGCTGGCGAAGCAGCAGCTCAAAGACCAGTACTTCCTGCAGCGGCACGACCTGCTACGCAAGCATGACAAGGTGGGCTGCGGCAGGCGGGCGGGGCCGTGAGGCTGTGCGCAAGGGCATCACTCTTGGGTGCCATCTTTGTCTGCCCCTAGGGGGAGCCGGGCATGGCCACAGCCAGGCACCAGGAGGTTCCCGGGGCGTCCTGCTGTGGCTTGAGGGGTCAAGAGTGAGGGAAGCTGTGCACAGAGTGGATGTCCCAGCAGCTCCCTCTGTCCCTGACACCCAGGGTGCATGTCTACCTTTCCTACTCTTCTCTTGTCCCTCTTTCTTTTTTTGTCCTTTCTCTCTCTCCTTCCATTTCCACTTCCACTTCCTCTTTTTTTTTTTCTGCAGTACTGGGGATTGAACTCAGGGGCATTCTACCTCCGAGCTACACCCCCAGTCCTATTTTTTATTCTTTATTTTGAAACAGGGTCTCACTAAGTTGCAGAGCACCTCACTAGGTAGCTGAGGCTGGCCACAAACCTGGATCCTCTGGTTTCAGCCTCCCAAATGCTGGGATTACAAATGTGGGCCACCACACCTGGCTCTTCCACTTCCTCTTTATTCAACTCTTTCCTACCAATTTATCAGAATACTTTTAGGTCTCCTCTTAGACACCACCTGTGCTGGAAACTTTCCTGAGCTCCCCACACCTAGCGAGGCCCCGCTCTGTGTGACCAGAGCACCTTCTCCATCTGTGCCAAATGCCAGTCTTGGTTCAGTTCCCATAGTAGGGACAGGTAAACCGAGGTCTGGATGCACAGCAGATATAGGTAATTCCAACTCTTTATCTAACTGAGATGATGGAGGTCAACCTACATCCAGTTTGGCTAGGAAGTCAGGAGGCTAAGTCAGGGGGTAATGTCTGTGCAGAGTTTTGAAATACAAATAGCTGTTGGGGAAGAAGAATATTCAAATTCATCAAGGCTTTTTAAAATATGAATTTCTGCCAGGCGTGGTGGCACATGCTTGTAATCCCAGTACTTGGGAGGCTGAGACCGGAGGATCCAGGTTTGTGGCCAGCCTCAGCTACTTAGGCCCTCTGCAACTTAGTGAGACCCTGTTTCAAAATAAAGAATAAAAAATAGGGCTGTGGGTGTAGCTTGGAGATAGAATGCCCCTGGGTTCCATCCCCAGTACTGCAAAAATAAAATATGAATTTCTAGACAACATTAGTAACAATAAACAATGTACACCCCTCTAGTGTACATGTTGCTTGAGATATTAACTGATGGCTTGCCATGGTCCTTTACAGGAGAAGGCATTTAGGAGGTAAGAATCAGAATGTCATTAACAATACAGATGCTTCTCGACTTACCATGTAGGTGGTTATGCTCCCACAAATCCATCATGAGTTGCAAATATCATAGGTCAAACTGGGTGTGGTGACGCACATCTGTAATCCCTGTATTTGAGAGACTGACATGGGAGGATTGCAGATTTGAAGCCAGCCTCAGCAACTTAGCAAGACTCCGTTTCAAAATTTAAAAATAAAAAGGGCTGGCTGGGGGTGTAGCTCGGAGGTAGAATGCTATTGAGTTCAATCCTCAGTACCAATGCATTTAATACACCTAACCTACTGACCATCCTAGCTCAGTATCGTGTCCTGCGGCAGGGTACTGTAGAGTAGTATCCCCAATGGTCATGTGGCTGCCCAGCATCCAGAGAGACTGTCATACTACAATAGCTACTCCAGGCAAAGGTCAAAATACAAAGTACAGTTTCTGCTGAATACACAAATACTGTTTTCGCACCATCGTAAAGTCAAAATATTAGAAGTTGAGCCATCGTAAGTTGGGGACTGTGCAGAAAATGTTATTTAACAGTAGAAGCAAACTAGTATCAACTTTGATGTGCTGAGGGTCCTGGGCTCCGGAATCGAGCATGGCAGCCTTTGGCCTCTAATGACCCCCTCTACCCAGAGCCCAGCTGACCTCGCCTCTGGCTGGCTGCCCCCCACAGGAGCGAGAGCAGATGCAACGCTACAACCAGCGCATGATGGAGCAGCTGAAGCTGCGGCAGCAACAGGAGAAGGCACGGCTGCCCAAGATCCAGAGGAGCGAGGGCAAGACGCGCATGGCCATGTACAAGAAGAGCCTGCATATCAACGGCACAGGCAGCGCCGCCGAGCAGCGCGAGAAGATCAAGCAGGTGGGCCTGGGAGCAGGGGCAGGACCTGGAATTTACATGGTTTGGGAGATAGTAAAACATAAAATGCAGCCTGAGGTCTCAGGAGGGGCATGTGAATCACAGGTCATGGTCTGGGAGCTTCATTAAGCCCATGACTCACCTGGCGGGCAGAGCGGGGAGTGCGTGTGCTGTGGACTTTGTCACACATGGTGCCTTTCACACTCCTGTGCATTTCTACTCACTACTGCTCCTGCTCTTTTACCTCTTCCTTTCATCCACCAGGACCCCACTTGCATGCCACCCATGTGACTTGGGCACTTGGGGTTCCTGCATATACTGTCCTAGCATATGTCATATTATAAAGTCCTGCTCCTACCACTCTGGGGGCTCCCCAGAGTGAGGACTCTGCTCAGGGTGAGGACTTAGAACAGTAGTGGGGGCAGCCTGAGTCCCCTAGCCAGCCGCCTGCCCCTCCCCCCTCATGCTGTGACACCCATCCTCTCTCTCCCTTGCAGTTCTCCCAACAGGAGGAGAAGAGGCAGAAGTCCGAGCGGCTGCAGCAGCAGCACAAACACGAGAACCAGATGCGGGACATGGTGGCGCAGTGTGAGAGCAACATGAATGAGCTTCAGCAGCTGCAGGTACCGCCCCCATGCCTGTTTCCCCAACGCAGCCAGAGCTCAGGGGCCACAGCTGCACAGCAAGGACCGAGCCCTGTGGGACAAGACCGGGTGGACCTGTTGCCGGCCAAGTCCCATCATCCTCCTGGGATATAATTTCCACATCCCTAACATGGTCCTGGGTGGGGCTGCAGACTCCCCTCTTGCAGGACTTGGTGTGGATTCAGCAAGGAGTTGCTGGAGCTGGCGTTGCCTTGCCAGGTCCTGGCCGTGGCATGCTGCTGGGTTCTTAGTCTTTACTGTATCTTGGGAAAGACACTTCTCATGGCCATTTCTATGGAAATCCCTGGCCTCTTCGTGTTTCCTGGCTCCCAGGTTTTCCCCGTGCCCTAGGGTCACCTATGAACCAGGGGAAGGTTTCTCATCATAACCCCAGGGTACCAGCTCCCTGCTCTTAGAGGAACTTCCACAAGCCAGAGGGTCCTGGGCCCAGGAACTGGTGCTTGGGGCCCCCTTGTGGTGCAGTGAAGCATTGCCAACCCCTCCCTCAGCTTCTGTGGACCTCAGGAAGTTGCTGAGGCTGCTAGTCTCACCTGGCAATTTCTGTAGAGGCAGGGAGGCCCAGAGGAAGTATCACAGGCACTGGAGCGTGCCGGGCAGGGGCTCTGCTGCTTGCCACCATGCGAACCTTAGTGAAGCCACTCACATGCCTGCAGCTAATTCCCACCCTGCTTCATGGGGTTCCATGAGGCTTAACCCATCGGGCTCAGTGCTAACTAACCAGACCCCAAACTCCCAGAAGCCATTAGCCTGAAACCCAAAATAAAAATCCCCAAGGAGTTCTACTTCCCCAGCCCAATAGGGTCGTAGTGTATGGATAAAGATACTATCCCCTTGCCTTAGGAGTGTGTGTGTGTGTGTGTGTGTGTGTGTGTGTGTGTGTGTACATGTGGTACTAGGGATGGAACCCAATAACATTCTACCTCTGAGCTATACCCCTCAGCCTCATTTTATTATTTATTTTGAAAAAGGGTCTTGCTAAGTTGCTAAGGCTAGCCGTGAACCAGCGATCCTCCTGTCTCAGCCTCCCAGGTACTGGGATTACGAGTGTGCGCCACCACACCCAGCTTAGAAGCTCCTTATAACAATATTGATTGTGCAAGGAATGAGCAGGGGCTTGCCACTTCTGCCCACCAGAGGTTCCAGCTAAAATCTGTAAAGCAGATAACTCGCCTCCAAATGAGTACAGTAGAGGTGGGGAGAGTCTCAGCCTTGTTCACGGCCCTCCTCCCTGGCCAGAAATCTCTCATGAGGAAGTGATCTGTAGTGCAGGAAATGATATATAAACTAAATACACTACGCATTATATAATTAATACAATTATATAACTTCTGTAAGTAACTATTTATACATGCAGTTTGTTTTAGTCTTCTTTGGGGACCATAAGGAGATACCATAGCTAAGCACACCGGTGCACACCTGTAGTCCCAGCTCCTTGGGAGGCTGAGACAGGAGGATGGAGGATTGCTTGAGCTCTGTAGTTGGAGGCTATAGTGCACTGTGCAAGTCAGGCACCTGCACTAAATTTCAGTAGTGGGATTGCACCTGTGAATGGTCACTGAACCCCACCCCGGAAAACAGAGCCAGATCCCATCTCATCTTTGTGTGTGTGTGTGTGTGTGTGTGTGTGTGTGTGTGTGTGTATTACTAGAGATTAAACTCAGGGGTATTCTACCACTGACCTACACGCTCAGCCTCATTTTATTTTATTTTGAAACGGTCTCTAAGTAGCTGAGGATCTCACTAAGTTGCTAAGGCTGGCCTTGTACATGCGATTGTCCCCTTTCAGCCTCCCAAGTAGTGGGATTACAGGCACGCACCACTGTGTCCAGAAATATGTGTTTGTTAAAAAAAAAAAAAAAAAAAAAAAGGAGCCGGGCATGGTGGCGCACGCTTGTAATCCCAGCATTCGGGAGGCTGAGACCGGAGGATCCGGGTTCGAGGCCAGCCTCGGCTACCTAGTGAGGCACTCCGCAACTTAGTGAGACTCGGTTTCAAAATAAAGAATAAAAAATAGGACTGGGGGTATATCTCGGAGGTTTGGAGGTACCGAAATCCCCAGTACCGAAAAAAAAAAAAATCCAAGTTGTGCGTGATGGCGAATGCTTGTAATCCCAGTACTTGGGAGGCTGAGACAGGAGGATCCAGGTTCGCAGCCAGCCTCAGCTTACTTAATGAGGCCCTCTACAGCTTAACGAGATCCTGTTTCAAAATAAAGAATAGCTGGGCGTGGTGGCGTATGCTTGTAATCCCAGCATTTGAGAGGCTGAGACTGGAGGATCCGGGTTCGTGCCCAGCCTCAGCTGCTTAGTGAGGCCCTCCTCAACTTAGGCCGTTTCAAAATAAAGAATAAAAAATAGGGCTAGGTGTGGAGCTCGGAGGTAGAATGCCCCTGGGTTCCATCCCCAGTACCACAAAAATAAATAAATAAATAAATAATAAAAAATAGGACTGGGGTATAGCTAAGAGGCCCCTTGGGCTCAATTCCCAGTACCACAAAAAACAAAACAAAACAAAACAAAAAAAACCAAACCAAACCAAACAAAAAAAACTTTCAATGAAAAAAGTGCACAGAAAGTCGGGTGTGGTGCTGCACACCTGTAATTCTAGTACTTGGGAGGCTGAGACAGGAAGATCACAGGTTTGAAGCCAGCCTCAGCAACTTAGGCCCTCAGCAACTTAGCGAGACCCTGTTTCAAAAAGAAAAATAAAGGGCTGGTAGTGTATCTTGGAGGTAGAATGCCTCCATCCCTTATACTACACAAAAGAAAAAGAAAAAAGTACACAGAAAAAAAGCAAAATTGCTGCACATTCCACCACACAGTTACTAAGAATTATTACCATTAATATTCTGGAATATTCCTCTAGGCACCTCTTGGTGCATGTGTATTTCCACATGTAGCGTTGCATATAAGTGGAGTTTATAATCAAGGAGAAGTAAGCTGGGTGCCATGGTGCATACCTGCATAATCTCATCTACTCAGGACCAGCGTGGGTAACTTAGACCCTGTCTCAAAAATGTAAAAATGAAAAAGGAGACATACTAGAAAAAGGAGGCTGATGTCAAGGCTTCAGCACCAGGTTATCTCAGGGCTTCTTCCTTTCGGTTTTCACATCTGTTCTACCTGGCATTTGTTCCAGAATGAAAAGTGTCACCTCTTAGTGGAGCATGAAACCCAAAAGCTGAAGGCCCTGGATGAGAGCCATAACCAGAACCTGAAGGAATGGCGGGACAAGCTTCGGCCACGCAAAAAGGTAGCACGTTGGGCCGGGGCACAGTGGAGCGCAGCGCCTGCCTAGGACGGCTTAGACCTTACTTTGGCGGATGCTTGCTTTGTGGCCTCTCTAAAATGGGTCTCTGGTCTGAGAGGGAGAGGATCCGTTCCAGCTGTGGTGGCTGAGCACTCTAGCACCTTCTCTGGTCCAAGCACTTTGTTGAGCTGCTTCTCAAAGACTCCAGGACTCCTGCTTAGCAGAAGCACAGTGAGGAGGAATCCGCCCTGGGGGAAGGAAGGTGGTCTGCTCTTAGAGGAAATTATTCTGCAAAGTCAGACATCAGCACCAGGTGGATCACTTTCTGAATTAGTTTTCGATTGTGTGTAGCAAAGTGCCACATGCTGGGCTGGGGATGTGGCTCAGTGGGAGCGTACCGGCCTAGAACTTAGCAGCTCAGGGCAGTACCCCTTCTCATCTCAGAGTGCTGCGCATCAGAAGTCTGGTGGGCTCCGTGGGGTTCTCCGCTCAGGTCTCAGAAGGCTGATAGGTGTCACCTGGGCTGGCCTCTTAGCCCATGGCTCAGGAGAAGAATCCAGTTCCTTGATCCTACCCTCCTGTCTCCTTACCGGCCTATATAGATCCTCCTGTCAGCCAGGGAGGAGCTACTCTCTGCTCTGGAGCCTCCCACATTCCTCGTTCATAGCCCCAACCCCCATCATCGAGGCTTTCTCAGGCAACCCCTTCTGCTACCAATGAGAAAACTCTTTTAAAAGACACTTGTGAGTTGAGGTATAGCTCAGTGGTAAAGTACTTACCCAGCCATATCAGGCTTGATCCCCAAACTGCAAAAACAAAAACCAAAAACAAAAGAGCCACATGGTAAGATTCGGCTCATGGGATAGTCTCAGTCTCTGTCTTTGCAAGGAGTCATACCATATTCATAGGGCCCGCCCACTCAAATGAGCCGGGAGAATTACACAAGGGTGAGTCCTAGGGGGTCATCCTTAGAATTCTGCCTGCCAGCCGGGCGTGGTGGCACACGCTTATAATCCTAGTACTTGGGAGGCTGAGACAGGAGGATCACAGGTTCGAGGACAGCCTTAGCAAGTAGTGAGACTCTCATCAACCTAGTGAGACCCTGTTTCAAAATAAAAATAAAATAGGGTTGAGAATGTAGCTCGGAGGTAGAATGCCCCTGGGTTCAATCCCCAGTGAGACACACACACACACACAATTCTGCCTGCCATACTTATACTTTCAGAAAACATGCCTCCCTTCCTTCCCTCCATCCAGTCTTTCTTTCTTGTGGAGCGGGGTGGAATCCAGGGCCTTCTGGTGCTCGGCAAGCACCTGCCTCCCATAATCCCCATCTCAGTTTCTTCACCTTGTGTTTATCTCTCAACCCATTGCAGCTGCTCCTGACAAGGCCACTAACAAAGTCCTGGTGGCCAGTTCCTGTGAATGCAGCTTATTTGGCCTGACGACTTGGTGGCAGCCGACCCTGCGTCACTTCCTCCCTGTTCTGTCTTGTCCCCCTGGGCCCGCTCTGCTGGTTTCTTCTCAGGTGCTGGTCCCCGCAGCTTGCTGGCCCATCCACAGATATTGACCCCAGAGTTCTATTCTCAACCCTCTGTCGGCCATGAACTTTCTCCCTGTCTGAGCTCATTTTTCCCATGGACCCATCACCCTCTAACCTGTACCCCCCCCCCCCACAAATCTCCACTTTCCACCCAGATTGCCCTCTTGCCTACCACACTCAGCTGTCTCCTGGATTCCTCCTCTGAAATGTCGCCAGTTCAGAAAAAAAAAAAGATTCTCATATCTCTTGGCCTTTGGTCTGTTGTAATATGTTATCTTGGTTGATATTTATGAAGAAAACTCGCTTCACGCAGATATGTATATTCTTTGAAAATACAAGTGCTGAGCCAGGCGTGGTGGCGCACGCTTATAATCCCAGCATTTGGGAGGCTGAGACTGGAGGACCTGGATTTGAAGCCAGCCTCAGCTGCTTAGTGAGGCCCTCCACAACTTAGTGAGACCCTGTTTCAAAATAAAGATTAAAAAATGGGGCTGGGGCTGTAGCTCGGAGGTAGAATGCCCCCAGGTTCCATCCCCAGTGCTGCAAAAAAAAAAAAAAAATAGAAGGGTTCGAAGCCAGCCTCAGCTGCTTAGTGAGGCCCTCTGCAACTTAGTGAGACCCTGTTTCAAAATAAAGAATAAAAAAAAAATAGGACTGGGGCTTTAGCTTAGAGGTAGAATTCCCCCAGGTTCCATCCCTAGTACCGCAAAAAAGAACAGAAAAAAAATACTAGTGGGGTAGTTTGTCTCTTTCTTTCTTTCTTTCTTTTTTTTTTTTGAAGTACTTGGAGTGGGACCCAGGCCTCATACATGCTGGACAAGCACTCTACCATAAGCCACCCTCTCAACCCAATGGTAGTTTCTGAAAAGCTAGTTATAGTATGGAACCTGTACCTGTATCAGTGAACTTTCTGTCCTCTGTTATGTTAAAACCCATTGGTCTGTCTTACCCTATGGAAGGAACTTTCCTCCAGCCATGATCTTGAAGCCTCACCCATTGGTCATTTGAAAAATACTGTCTCCTGAGTTTTGCAGGTCTTTCACATGTTGACACACTTCATTGTACAATGCGTTTTAAAAAAAATTCACATCCATTAATAATACCACTGATCTCATCAGATTGTCCCCCCCCTCCTTTGGTACTGGAGATTGAGCCCAGGGGCACTCTACCTCTGAGTTACACTCCCAAGCCCTTTTTATTTATTTATTTTTTTATTAATTAATTAATTTTTTTTCAGCATGGATTTTTTTTATACATTTCTTGAGTACAACAGGGTTACGTAGACATTTATGACATATCAATCATTGTCAGATCACAAATAGCACCACTTCTTCGTTTTACACGTATAGCCCACATTCTTAACATAGCTTGGTAAAGCAAATTTTCTAGAGTCATATAACCATACTCATTTAGGGTCATATATTTACTTTCTAAGAAGTAGGAGGGTCTTTCATCTACGCATCCTAGGGGCAATCTCCAGACTTTGAGACGCCAATGTAGCCATAGCAGAAGAGTCAGTATAATTGCTCATATATGCAGATAGCAACTGCCAGGGGGGAAAGAGCCCAGCTGGGCTCCCACAACTCCCCCGTTTTTATTTTAAAATGCACGAAGGACTGTGCCTGTTTTAGGTCGTTTCCTACCAGGTGCTTAATCTTACCCGTCATGGGGTCTCGATGAGTCATTCAACGAGCCCTGTCTTAGGTTGATTTGCCCCTTTTTGTTTTTTTTGAAACAAGGTCTAAGTTGCGAAGGGCCTCACTAAGTAGCTGAGGCTGGCTATGAACCTGCGATCATCCTGTCTCAGCCTCCCAAGTACTGGGGTTATAGGCATCTGCCACCACACCCAGCTTGGTCAGTCATTTTTTAAATGAAAACGAGTTTCTATAAAAAGCAGTTAGTTCAGCACACAACTCACACAGGCCACCTCTGGGCAGCCATCATGCTTCGACAGGCAGCAGGAATGCGTGACATGCGCGTCCCATATCATCACACAGAATGTTTCAGAGGAGCCAGGCGCAATGGCACATGTTTGTGATCCCAGTACTTGGGAGGCTAAGATAGGAGGATCACAGGTTTGAGGACAGCCTTAGGGAGCAGTGAGACTCTCATCAACCTAATGAGACCCTGTTTCCAAATAAGAAATAGAAGGTTGGGCTGGGGGTATAGCTCGAAGGTAGAATGCCTCTGGGTTCAATCCCCAGTACCACACACACACAAAAAAAAGTTTCAGAGGGTTTCACAAAATGAATAATTTCTGTTGCTTCGACAATGCAGTTTTCAGCAACATTGGTGTGTGTTTGGTTCTGTGATGGGACCCAGGGCCTCGCTCACGTCAGACAAGTGCTGCACCTTTGAGCCACGGCCCCAGACCTGCTTTATTTGTTAAATTGAAAACACGTTTTTTCCCCCTTTGAGTGCAGGTTGGTGAGGTCTACTCATCCAGTGTGGAGCTATTGTCTCAATTCCTCCGTGGGCTCCAGAAGTTTTACCATCATTGCTCTTTATACCATTACTACTAATATCAAAACAGCAAAAAAGACAAATTATGCCTTAGTATTAGGAAAATAGTTCTGGCCTTGTTGACTGCCCATCCCAAAGGGCTGTGGGTTCCCCAGGGGGTCCGTGGGTCAACTTTGAGAACCACTGTTCCTGTCTCAGCTCATGTGAATCTCACCCCCTGCTTGTGCCCTGAACAGATTTCAGGACCCAAATAGCTCTCCAGACCATATGCGCTTCCCTCCTGACCCGCTGGGCTTCTGCCCAGGCTCCTCCCTTTTGCCAGGAATTCCGTACCCACCCGCCTTTGCCAGGCCAGGCTCAGGGTCAGGCCTCCCCACGCCAAGGCTGTGGGTGACATGGTTCTGACGCCCCCTGCCCTGCCCCTGTCATGACACTTAGTCCATGGTCTTACCTCGGTTTGTTATTCACCTTTGTTATCGTGGTCCTGCATCCATCTTCATTCCCTGCGTGCTCAAGCATCACGTATTTGCTGGGCACATGCCAAGTGCAGCTCACTGTCTTAGGTACTGGAGCTCCTGCACCAAACAAAACAGACAAATCCCCACCCTCTGACCTGCTGACCTAGGGAGGTCGAAGGAGCTGGGGAGGGAACCAGGGTGTGGCTGGTGTCTGATCTCTGATCTAAAGGACATGAGGGAGGGTGGGGGTGCATTCCGTGCACAGGGAGGAGTGAGAGCAAAGGCCCTGAGGCCGAGTGGCCTGCCATGTTTGAGGCTGGAGCCAGGCAGCAGTGAGGGCAGGAGGCGACAGGAGGTGAAGTCTGAGGGGTAGTGGGGGCCTGGTAGAGTTCAGCTTTTACTCTGTGCGAGGTGGGCACCACTGAAAGGTTCTGAGGAGGACATGGTCTGACTGGTGTTTTGAGAAGGATCCCTCTGCTGCTGTATGGTGTTAAGGGTGGAAGCAGAGAGACCAGTAAGGGAACTATGGTGATAATCTTGGTGAGAAATCATGGTGACTTGGACTAGAATGGGGGCAGGAGTTTGGGGAAAATTCCTGCGTCTCCTCTCTGCACGAAGCTTACAAGTTTTGGGACCTAGGGCAAGCCAAAGTGATTTAAGAAATGCCCACCACTGGGCATGTGGCCCAAGCCTGTAATCCCCGTACTTGAGAGGCTAAAACAGGAGGATCACAAGTTCAAGGCCAGCCTCAGCAACTCAGCAAGACTCTATTTCAATATAAAAAATAAAAAGGGCTGCAGGAAGCCAGGCGTGGTGGCGCACGCTTATAATCCCAGTACTTGGGAGGCTGAGACCAGAGGATCCGGGTTTGCGGCCAACCTCAGCTACTTAGTGAGGCTCTCTGCAACTTAGTGAGACCGTGTTTCAAAATAAAGAATAAAAACATAGGCTGGGAGTGTAGTTGGAGGTAAAATGCCCCTGGATTTGATCCCCAGTATCAAAAAGAGAGAGAGAGAGAGACAAAGAGAAAAGAAATGGCTCACATGATTATGGGCCTGGTAAATCTGAAATCCACAGGACAGGCCCCAGGCTGAGACCTAATGCATTCCTTCTTCTCCAGGGGAACCCAACTTTTCTCTTAAGGCGTCAGCCATGGATGAGGCCCAGCCACACTATGAAGGACAATCTGCTTTCCTCCAAGTCTACTGATGTCAGTTAATCACGTCTAAACTATACCTTCACAGTGACATCTAGACTGGAGTTGGGCCAGTTGGGTACCACGGCTTTGCTAAGTTGTCACATAAGATTCACCTTGGCCGGGCGTGGTGGCGCACGCTTGTAATGCTTGTAATCCCAGCATTCGGGAGGCTGAGACCGGAGGATCCGGGTTCGCGGCCAGCCTCAGCTACCTAGTGAGGCACTCCGCAACTTAGTGAGACCCTGTTTCAAAATAAAGAATAAAAAATAGGGCTGGGGGTATAGCTCGGAGGTAGAATGCCCCTGAGTTCAATCCCCAGTACCGCAAAAAAAAAAAAAAAGATTCACCTTCACAGTCCTTGGTGTGGTCATTTCTTTTTCTTTTTTTTGCGGTACTGGGCATTGAACTCAGGGACATTCTACCTCCGAGCTATACCCCCAGCCCTATTTTTTTATTCCTTATTTTGAAACCGAGTCTCACTAAATTGCGGAGTGCCTCGCTAGGTAGCTGAGGCTGGCCGCGAACCCGGATCCTCCGGTCTCAGCCTCCCGAATGCTGGGATTACAAGCGTGCGCCACCACGCCCGGCTAGGTGTGGTCATTTCTAAAGTAGAGTTATCAGTATTGTACAATGCTGTGTGAAAAATCACCAGCTCGTATGACAAGCCAAGGAGATGCTCATTCCTACACTCTGAGGAGAGAGCTGACCTGATTCCTCTCTGCCTCGTGTCTCCCGTGTCCTGAGGTTGTTCAGCTCATGTGTCACTTCTGTGTGTTGTACCTGTGGTCTTGGGCAAGGGAGAGCTGCCTACCTAGCTGGGTAATGGCCTTGGCCGACCTTGAATTGAGGCTTTCTGGTGCAGATGGAACTTTCCGTGGAAGTGAGCTGGGCCACAGCCTCCTGTTATTAGGTCCAGACTCATCATCTTCTGTAGCCAGGGCTTGCTGCAACTTCTGCGACTCAATACCCAAGTCAATAATGCTCCTGCTGACATAGGCTGATTCTGGCATCAAGGAATAAACTTCACCTGTTCTCTTACCTGGCGCGTCTGTATCCTCGGCACTTGCTGAGAGGTTGAAAATGAACTGTCACGTTGCCTCTAGCAGCTGCCTCGGCCCTCAGGTTGCCTCCTGGGCGTCCTGGGCCCAGGGGAGGCTGCAGTGTGTGGTTGGAGAACTGGCATTGGATTTGGCCTGTGGAGGCTGCCTCTCTGCAGAATTCATCAGCTACCCAGGCTGCTGCTGAAACGATGACCCAGAGGTGACACTGCATTCTGGAATAAATAGTCTTTACACTCTTGCGTTACAGTCGGCGGCCTTGAGTTACCTCCCTTAAAGGAGATAGGGGAAATGATTACACACCGGGCGATATTTTTAGAAAAATTTGGATTTATTTCTTTCAAGAGTGCAGAGTGCCTGGGAGGGTTGGTGAAGTGTTTCTTGGTCATTGTTGACACAGAATGAGGTCTCAGATGGGTCAAATCTTCCCTTCAGAACTGTGGATTTTCCAGCTTTAAAGTGTAGGTAACACTGCTTGTCTTAAAGCAGGTGTTAGTACGATGCTGTGATGGGCCATAGCTGGCCCACCATCTGTATTTGTAGTAAAGTTTTATTGGAACATACCCACTCTCATTCACTTACATCTTGTCTAGGGCTGATTTTGCCCTATAGTGGTAGTTAAGTAGTTGAAATAGAGACTTTATAACCTACAGAGCCAAAAATGTTTACCATTTGGCACATAATAGGAAAAAGATTGCTGACTCTAGCCTTACACAGTTACACAGAGGAATATTTGTGGTGGGTAGAATGGAATGCAGGCTTTGAAGTCAAACAGATGTGAATTAAGTCCTAGCTTCCCCATTATAGGTTGAGAGTTTTGGATTTTAGATTTTTTTTCAGGTTTTGGAATATTTGCATATGCATAATGAGATATCTTAGGGATAGGACCAAGTCTAAACACAAAATTCATTTGTGTTTCATATAAACCTTATATAGAGAGACTAAAGGTAAATTTTGTGTGTGTGTGTGTGTGTGTGTGTGTGGTACTAAGGATTGAACCTTAGGGTCCCCAGCCGGATTTTATTTTATTTTGTATTTGTTTGTTTTGTGGTACTGGAGATTGAACTCAGGAGCATTCTACCTCTGAGCAACATCCTTGACCCAATTTTTTTTCCCTTTTTTTGGTACTAGGGATTGAACTCAGGGGCATTCTACCTCCAAGCTACACCCCCAGCCCTATTTTTATTCTTTATTTTGAAACAAGGTCTCACTAAGTTGTAGAGGGCCTCACTAAGTAGCTGAGGCTGGCCAGGAATCTGGGATCCTCCTGTCTCAGCCTCCCAAGTACTGGGATTACAAGTGTGCACCACCACACCCCGCTACTTTTTTTTTTTTTTAAAGCAGGGTCTTACTGAGTTGCTGAGGCAGTCCTCGAACCTGTGATCATCTATCTCAGCCTCCCAAGTACTGGGATTACAGGTGTATACCATTATGCCTGCATAATTTTATTTGTTTGTTTTATTATGGTGCTGGGGATTGAACCTGGGGCCTTGCACATGCTAGGCAAGCATTTGACTTCCCGGCCCGTGAAGGTAATTCTATATGATATTTTTAGTGCACCTGCCTTTGACGGTGACCCACCCATTATTTGAAGTCCAGTGTAGATTATTCTACTTGTGTCGTCATACTCATGCTCAAAAGAATTTCAGATTTTGGATTTTCAGAGGAGGAATGCCCAACCTGTACTTGCTGTGAGATCAGGGGCAAATTACTAAATCTCTTTGTGCTGTTATCATTATTATTGTTATTGAATTAGTATTCCTAAAACAGAGGTCACAAATTGCTGGCCTGTGGGCTGTGACAGTGTACAGACATGCTACGTTTGACTAACATGGTGATTGACAATTTTTACTGAAAGTTGTCAGCCTTTAAGGAGATTTTACATAAAAATCTGGATTTCTGGGTTTTTTTTTTTTTTTTTTTTTTTTTGCAGTACTGGGGATTGAACTCAGGGGCATTCTACCTCCGAGCTATACCCCCAGCCCTATTTTTTATTCTTTATTTTGAAACCAAGTCTCACTAAGTTGCAGAGGGCCTCACTAGGTAGCTGAGGCTGGCCGCGAACCTAGATCCTCTGGTCTCAGCCTCCCGAATGCTGGGGTTACAAGCATGCGCCACCACGCCCGGCTTCTGGTTTCTTTTGAAAAGCCGAGAGCTGTGACAACACTGCCTTCTGTTTCTCCCCCTGCACTTTGCTTCCTTTGTGAATTCCTTAAGAAGTCTTTCTAGTAGGATCTGGTATATCTAGATAAACTTGAGGGTGCACAGGGAAGTTCCTGTGGTGCTTGTCAGCTAGAGAGCTCCCTTAGTCTCCTGAGGAGCTTTTACAATACACAAGACCCCTGGTTCTACCCTGGTAGAGTCAGACCCCAGAGGGTGGGTTGAAGCCACATGTATTGTGAAAGAGGAACTTGCGTGGTTTGTGTGGGACGGTGCCCTGGTTCAGACCACTGGGCTACTCTGGCGTCTCTGCCCCCCTCACTGTTAAATGTCTCTCCCCATCTTTTGCCTTGGGTTTTTCTCAATTCATCTGGCTCTTTTCCTGCCAGATTTGCATCTGCTTCCCCAGCCTCTTCTAGACTGGCATTTCCCCAAGCCATGTCCCTCAGCCGGTGAGAAGTTCCTGAATAGAGGTGGCTAAAGGAAGGACAGAAATGGTACCTACCTTCTTGGAGAGGAGAGAGAGAGAGACCTAGTTACCCAAGCACAGAGGCCTGGGAGGGAAGTTTCCGGAGATTGCTACAATGAAGGGGGGTGGGGGCTGTGGTTGAAGGACCCACATGTAGCCTGTGGGATCCCACTGAGCACTCTTTGCTTTTCCTGTCCCACAGGCTCTGGAAGAGGATTTGAACCAGAAGAAGCGGGAACAAGAAATGTTCTTCAAACTGAGTGAAGAGGCTGAGTGCCCGAACCCCACCACTCCAAGCAAAGCCACCAGATTCTTCCCCTACAGCTCTGCAGAAACATCGTAACAGCCCTCGAGGCCGTGGGTGGCAGCACGGCGGGCCTGGGGGCCCCCCCATCCTCGGTGAACAAGTAACTCAGGACCCCCTCACTCTTGCTTCTGTGCCAGCTCAAAGCCAGCCCCTTGCCCAATAGCCTGGTTGTGCCTGCCCGGTCACCCCAGGGTCCTTGACTCTCATTTGCTTCTGGGGGATGAGGTGTCATGTGTCACCTGACCCTAGGGTCCTCACTGAGCCCGACTGCGTTCCTCAGGCTGTAAGTGATTTGGGCTGCTGCTGGGTCAGGGGCCAGGAAGAATGGCGCTGTGCCCTCAAGCCCCTCCCATTTGCCAAAACATGGGTTTTGCTGTCTGGGCGCAGAGTGTTGCCAGTGAAGTCATGGGGGCCACTCCGTGCTGTAATTGTCAGTGGTTTCTCAGTGATTTCTTGCAGTGTCAGACAGGAACCTCACAGCGATTTCAGTTCCCAGCAGAGCCAGGCTGGCAGCCAGCCCCTCGGGGATGTCCTTAGTGCCCTGGTTCCCCCAGTTTGCTTTCTGCTGGAGACAAGGCCCTGTATATGTACGGGAGAGGACAGGAGAAGGTAGAGACCTGAATGTCTGTTCCGTGGTCTTGGGCATTTCCAGACATCTTGTGTCCTCCTCCCTGTGTGTGCCTGCCCTGGCCTCTTGTGCCCAGGTGGGTGGAACCGTTTGCTGCCTGAGCCTGTGCCATTGAGCCTGCGAGGTGGAGCAGATGGTGAGGAACGTACTGGGTGTGGGCACCATAAGCCCAGAGAAGGCACTGGCTTCAGGGCATTTAGTCCCTGCCTCAGGATTCTGTGTTCAGGGATAAGTTCCTCACCAGGCAGGACCTCCACAGCCTACTCCACAGCCTGGGTGGCGCGGAAAAGCTCTTTCCCTCTGCCCTGAGCCCCCTATCCAAGAGTCCCACCTCACATTTCAGACCAAGCCTGGCTGTCACTTGGACTTCTAATCAGGAAGAAAATGCATGTGGGGCGGGACGGGATGGGGGAGCAGTGGAATGCTTCCTGCCCCCCGGGGATGTGGCAGAAGCAAAGGTTCTAAGCCTCCGATGGACTCCTGGGCCTTCACGTTACTCGGCTGGACTCCCAGGAGGCTGATCTCCACCAGCTGCAGACTGTGTTTAACCAATAAAAGCAAATGTTCCAACCAGCATGCTGTTTATTTATAAAGCAAACTTCTTACGCTCTGATTTCTAACCGTCCCATTGATAGATATAAAATGTGTGGCTTCTTCAGGAAGCTAACCTGGTTTTAAGAAAAAAAAAA